>MU227705.1:1567121-1597262 GCA_018584345.1 Thuja plicata | reverse complement strand
GCATTGGGAGACATATACTTGATCCACTATCTGTAGCAGCCCTTTCTGGAGTCAATGTCAAACCTGCAACAGTCAACTCCAACACAGTTTCCAAGGTTTTTCATGTTAGTATTTCATAGGAATGTTAGTTCATGGACTAGCACTAATGTGCAAAGCATTATCTTCCAAAGCAATTGTAACGCTATGCCTATAATGTGTACACCGATAATTTATATCAAACTTAAATGATAGTAGTGTGCTTCGATTTGGAAGGTGGGTTATTGTTCTTGTTGCTATTGGCAATGAAGTCCGAATGCGAATTATGTTCTTGGGTGTATTTCAATTTTTGTATGTTTTTATTTTAATATTACATGCATATTGACAATGAATTCTGAATTATGAATGCATATTGAGTATTGAGTTTGAATATTGAAATGTTGTATGTTAAGGTTCTATGAGTATGATGTTTAAATGGCATGCTTTATCCATGCTTTCATATGAATGTAATGTATATATGCAAATTTCCCTATATTTTTAAAATTTGCCAATATTTATATAGTCGTCCCCTTTGTCCTCCCCTGCCGTCCCCAAACTTGGCAAAAAAATTTGCCATCCTGGAAACTCGTCCCCTCATCCCCTGTCGTCCCCATCCCAGAAAATCAGGGTAACACTGGAAATATTAGTGCGAGTTTTAACCAATGTTACTCGCCAACGCATTTCCACCCTAAATGCACACATTTCGGAAACGGGGGGCTGTTGGAAACATTTCCAACCCGTCCCTAATAATGCAAAAAATTTGCAAAACTGTCCCAAAAACGAGGAAATGTCCCCCAGACGGTTGGAGACAGCCAAGCGATGCCCCATCCGTCCCAGGGAGCTAAGAGAAGCCTTTTGCAACAAGACAAGCCTTGTACTTGTCTAAAGTACCATCAGTCGTATTTGACTTTGTAGACCCATTTGCATCTAATGGGTTTCTTTCCTGAAGGAATATCTGATAAAACCCAAGTGTTATTTTTCAATAGACTATGATGCTCGGTCTTCATAGCTTCTTCCCACTCAGGTATCCCTTTCGCCTCTATGTATGTTTGAGGCTCATACATACTGTGAATGTTGGCCATGAGAGAAAAATTTACAGAATCAGAAGGTTTGCTCTTCCTCCGAGCAATTCTACCCTCGATGAGCTCATCATCATGAAGATTGTCAATCACCTTAGCCCACCATTTAGGCCGGAGAGTACAAGTGCCAACAACTGAAGCAGGAGGTGCAATAGGATTCTCATCATCAGACAGAAGATCAGATGAATCCCGAGGAAAATCAAGTGGTGTAGCTGCATGTTCTCATGATCCTGCGGAAGAAGGAACTGGTGGAGAGGCAGGAACAGCCTTCCAATCAGGTGGTGGAGCCTTCCCAGCTGAAGCCCTCCCATCAGGTGGACCTAAAGGAAGACGGACACCCAAGTCTTGAGCTTTGAGAGACTGATCCTCGAAATCCATAACTGGAGGAGAGAGCTGAAATGGCCCTCGTTCCTCATCAAAGACCACATCCCAACTGAAGATGGGACGATTAGTCTCTATGTCAACCAGGCGGTAGGCTTTGTGATTATCACTGTAGCCGGTGAGCATGAGTTTCTGGCTCTTGGCATCTAACTTGGTGCGTTTAGCATCATGGATCCAGACAAAAGCATTGGAGCCAAAAACTTTAAGATGACTAATTCTGGGCTTACAGCCTGACCAGGCCTCTTCCGGAGTCTGCTTCTTGACAACCACTGTAGGAGAGCGGTTGAGAAGATAGATGACAGTATGGACTGCTTCAGCCCAAAATTTCATTGGAACACTCTTGTGTTGAAGCATAGACCGGGTCATTTCGATGATCGTGTGTTTTCTACACTCAACGACACCGTTTTGCTGAGGGGTGTAGGGTGATGTTAATTGGCACTTTATGCAATTTGATCAAAGAAATGGGAGAAGGTAGGGGAACAAAATTCTCCCCCATTGTCAATTCTAAGGGTAACAATATGTTGACCAGACTCTTTTTTCTACAAATGCTTTTAAGTTTTGAAATAAAACAAACACCTCTGATTTTTTATGAAGGAAATACACCCACATTTTACGACTGAAATCATCAACAAAAAGTAAAAAATACATGGACCCAGTAACATAAGGAGTAGCCATAGGTCCACAAATATCAACATGGACCAGTTGTAGTACCTTAGAAGCTCTCTAGGAGTCGTCATTTGAAAATGGAGTGCAATGTTGCTTCCCAGCCTAACATACTCCACAAACTCCAAGGTTCTAAGTCTGAATCTTCGACAATCCAATGACAAGATCTTCCCGAACAATCTGAGAAAGATAATGCACATTTAAGTGCCCATATCGTTGATGCCAAAGTGTACTAACAAAAGAGCGATTGGCTGCCATAGCAAGCTCTGGAGAATCACTAAAGTCAACAAGTCTATATAGACCATGATCCTCAAGACCCACAGCAACAGTAGACTGAGTCTCCCAATTAATGATACTGCACTGATGTGAACTGAATGTCACGTCTAGCCGAGGGGAATGTCTCAGAATTTGACTAACTGAGAAAAGGTTGAGTTCCATTCCTAGAGTATAGTACACATCAAGGAAAATCGGTTTCCTTCCTTTAGATTGAATATGTATATTGCCTTTTCCGACAACAATGTACTCTTCCCATCCCAAAAATAATTGAATCTAAGAATAGCTGAAAATTTGTCAACCAATCCTGGCGATGAGTGAAGTGGCGGGATGCACCTGAATCAATATACCAGGCAGACAATTTTACATGATCTGCAGGTCTTTTAGCCATGAAGGCGTAAAAGGCAGACTCACCCTGCTCAGTGTGTTCCGCAGCATGCGCTTGAGGTCGTGAACCAAATTGCTTAGCTTGAGAAGCTAAGCGTTTATGACACTCCAACTTCATTTGACCAAACTTATGGCAGTAGTTGCACTAAATATTTTTCTTCTTTGGGCCTTCTGAAAATTGAGCAGAGGGATTCTGCTGAGAAGACTAAGAGAACTGATAGTTTCTTGTGGATTTAGCTGAGAAAGCTTGTGTTTGAAGATGAGTTGGTACCACTGCCAAATTGTTGTTTCCAACGATCTTGTTGTAGAAGCATCATGCAGAGATCGGAAAACGAAACATCAGAATGAGTGGAAGCAAATTTCAGAGTTTTAACAAAGTGCTCATAGGAAGATGGTAGACTCTTCAAGGTGATCACCTCCATGTCTTCTTCCATTTTACGTCCAATGGCTTCCAACTAATCTCGAATGTCCTTGATTTTGCTGAGATGATCTTGCAAACACACTTGTTCATCCATCATTATTGAGAAGAGCATGTTCTTCAAGAAGACTGCATGGCTCTTATCTGAGGTTTCATGCAGACCTTTTAGATGGCTCCAAATTTCAACAATTGTTTTACCAGAAGGAACCTGAGGGAGTTGATCATCAGTGATCGAAAGTTTGATGAGCATAACAGCTTCTCGATTTTGCTCATCAAATTTAGCCTGCTCTTTGCCTTCTTCTCGAGACGATTAGTCTTGCCCAAAACAATTTTGTCCAAGTATTGTAGTTTTTGTCATTGAACTTTTGATTCCCCTCAAGCAGGATATTTGTTAGAGATGCCATTGTAGAAAACTGAGTTCAAAGATGGTTAACTGAATGATGGCACGAATATCAAGGTAGAATACATGCAAATCATGTTGAGAATAAGACTGATGTAGAAAAACAAGCACAAATTTTGAGACTAAACTGTAGATTTCTAGGCACGAATTTCAAGACAAAAATTGAGACTTAGAAAATTTGGAGAACTGCCCAGAGATTGTCTCAAAAAACCCAGAAGGAATATGTGAACAAAATGTGAATTTGTTGGAACAAAATTTGAGACACGAAAAACGAGACACCTAGAAAAATTTGAAGACAACCCAATTGAGGTCTCAAAAATTGCACCAAGAATTTGTTATTAGAATTTCAAATCGACCAAGAGAATTTTGGTACAAACCCTAGGTGGCTAAAAAAAATCTACAACTAAAGAAAACCTGTCATGGATTTAGCAGAGAAAATACAAATGGTTGTGAGACAGCTGCAATAAAAGCAAAACGACCAAATATGGTCGTGTCCACTGAGGAAGTCGTGGAAAAAAAATTTCGTGGTGAGATAATCCTGTCACAGAATAAAAACAGGTCGTGTAACCACAAAAAACCCTCGTTTTGAGCAAAATGAGACCACAGAACTAGTCATGAGGGCCGAAAAATAAAAAAACGGCTTCTTGTATCCTGTCTAGAAGCAAACACGGGCGAGCTTGAGAAATAAATCCGTAGTAGAAACCAGACGTCAAAAAAGACGTCACGTGGGAACACGTGACAGCTAGAAACGGAAAAAAGAGTTGAGAAAACCCGTTGGAAATGAACCACGAATTTGGAAAACACAAGAACGCATACAGACGTTGCTTGAATGAACAGCAAAATCAACTAGAGTGATTGCGAAAAAATTTCACTAATATCAAACGAGGATTAAAAAAATTTTGAAAAAAAGCTCGTGCTCTAATACCATATTAGACAGAATTGGTAAAATATTGGATGATCTATTTACTAAGAACAAAAAGTTCTTATAGAGATGTTTCTAAAAAGAAACATATAAATAATAGAAAGAATCTATTATACAAGATATTTACAATATCTACAAATGACCATTAAAATAGAAATAATCTAATTTAGGAGATTATTTTAAAACGGTAAACAATTTTTGGTGGCAGTAGCTTTATCAGGAAAGCAATCTTTAATTTGTTTGAGCATTTTAACTAGTTTTCTGGTTGTATTTTATTTGATTTAATCTACTAGTTATCATAGCAAATATTCAATATTGCCTCTACTGCTAAGTTCCTAATATTGGGATAATGTTTCCTTCGACTAATATTACTATAGAGCATTGTTATTCTCCTCTACTTTGGCATACTAGAAAATTTAGTTGGGGGAACGTGGTGTTTTAATATCTATGTCCAGTAAAAAAAGACACGGAGCTCTCAATTCAATGTTATTATGATGACATAAGACAATGATAGCTATGTTCTCTGATGATTCGATGAATAATCATTAATTTTAGATTTATCAATGTTATTATGTTGCTATGAGAATGCTACAATCTTATATTATTCATAAATATATTGGAATAATAAAAAGAATGCCCAAAGGCTCCAAGTTTCAACTATGAAATGACATAAACTGTAAACAATAAACATAGAACTAAGAAAATATAATAATAGATTGTTGTAAATAATTAGTAGATGGTAGGTCTAAGAGTCTAGATCAAGTAGATTTGATGTCGTAACCTCCTCTTGCAACTGTTGTTCACTCCTTGACCAGTTGTTGTTGCTCCTCTTCCTGCTCTTCTCCTTTGTGAATGTGGAAATGAATTTCTTTTTTTTCTCTTTAATTATTTTATGCTTAGATTAGGTTTTTCTATTGTTAACTGTGGTTTGGGTGTACTTGTGGGCACAGCCAGCCTTTTTTTCAAATTAAAAAATGTGCTTTTTTTAACTGGACGCCCAAAAACGGCTTTGGCCATAGGGGACGGCTAGAAGGACAGCAATGTTGGTCTTCTTACATTCCCCACTTCCTCAACAGTTTATCCTTTTTTATCTTTGGGTTGTTCTTTATCTTGTTGTTGACCCTCCTTGGAAACTTACCCTCCACCTTGCTTTTTCCCGTCATTTGTGTAATGTCCCAACACACAAACCTCATCCAAATTAGTTGGCTTGGTTGTAACGACTTTTATTCATAGGTTTGTAGACAACCACCTAAAATACATAATGAGGATATCTCCTCCTTTAGCATCATGATTTGTCTAGAAAATTCAGTTGTGTAGTCTTGTATACTTTAATTGATTGATTGCCTAAAGTAGCCATTTTATATTCTGATCAATTTCATCAACGATTGGATGATAGAGTTCACAAAAAAAATTTGAGTGCTACTCAAAAATGTCATCCATTTCTTCTTCCCGCATGAAGAATCCTATGATAAAATAGCATGTCCACTTATTTTTTAACGAGCAAAGGAAATTTTATGCACTTCACACACATTTAGGCACTAAAAGTCTAAAACATACCATTTGCTTAATCCAAGTATCTAAAAGTTCTGGATTCATTCAACTTTAGATGGGTTGGTTCAAGTTCTTACCACAATGTCTATTTCTTCCCAAATGCGATCGTTGCAATCTTTTCTTCCTAAACCTTCTCTAACACTAAACCTCTTTGCCAAAATTAAAACTAGAATAATTGTAGATGATTGCTCATGTAACATTTGAGCTTCTTATCTGTTCATTTGCCAATTATTGATTGTCCATGCCTCATCACTTTCTCTACAAGACCAAGGTTGAAACCCATGTATTTGAACCATCCATTCCAATTTGTCGATTCCATTTCCATCTTCCTCTTTCTAGATTTTGTCAGTCTATGTTTCCATCGCTTCAAGACCTTGTCACTGTCATACAATCCATTTTCCACTAATTCCACATAAGTTTGAATATAGACCAAAATGATCCATAATCACTAAAAAATGAGATTTATGGCTACCAAGTCACTTTGCTACTGAAATGCATCATTCTAAATGCTTTTATTTGAATCTGGAATAAAATTGATCCCACAAACCACTAGTAAAAAGGAGAGAAAAATTACACAGTTTTCACCTTGTAAACCTCTAATTCCAGAGGAAAATTCTACTTGACAAGAGCTAAATAGCAATCCTACCTTATGTATGATTAATTGACTAATACAAGAAGACGGACATGTTGTTTCTACTTATTGAATCTATCTGAATGTTTGTTTTATTTATGTGCAAAGAGTAATGTCCTTCTCATTCTAAATACTTTTATTTGAATCTGGGATAAAATCCTGCCCACAAACCACTAGTAAAAAGGAGAGAACACATTACACAGTTTTCACCTAGTAAACCCCCAATTCCAGAGGAAAATTTCTACTTGACAGGTGCTAAATAGCAATCCTATCTTATGCATGATTAATCAATTAATACAAGAAGATGGATACATTGTTTCTACTCATTGAAACAATTTGAATGTCTTTTTCTGATTGTGCAAAGAGTAATGTGATTGTGCAAAGAGTAATGTCCTTCTCACCATTTGGAAACCTTTTTCTAACTTCCTCATTCACTTTTGTAAGTTGTTAGGCTTTACTCCCATTCAATAAAGTAGCCCAGTCATCATGGTATCTTAAGACCTAGTCCAGTTTTTTAATTTCTTTTTTGGCTTCTTATTGCAAAATTGCCACTCATCATTAATAGTTTCTTTTGTGACCACCACTTATTTATAGAACCACACCAACAGTGAAATGATAATTGATAGATATTCAATATTAAGCAAAGGAGAGGAATACTGCTTGTATAAGAGATTACACCCATAACAGAAATGATCAAGAACTACAAACAAAAAATGAAGTTACTAAAAAGCACCAAACAACTTACAAGATAGAAAGTAACTGAAAACTGACTGGGTAAAAAGAAAGTTACTTACATGACCATTAAACTAAATATAACAATATTACTTTAATACCCTCCCATAATGGTCATTCTACTAACTACACCAAGTTTGTCCTGAATTTTACAAACTTGTACCAAAAAGTATCGATTGATGAACTCTTTGCAACCAATGCAAGATCCTAAGACTTGAAAATGGTGAGCATACGCTGGTTTCCATCCAACATGATGTTGTGTAATGAAGCCATGCTCCCACTATCTAGAGCAAAGTAACGAGAATCAGAATCGGATCGGAATCGGCAAGGCCGAATGGAATCGTGAATCGGCCATGAATCGGAATCGAATCGACCACGAATCGGCAAATTTAAAAAACCCTTGAAATTTAGAGATTTTAACAATTTAAAACTTATTTCATGCGCCCTTTATTGAATATAACTTAAACGCACTATAACATCATCAAATAGAAGCTAACATACATAAACCACATTTTCTTCCCCCACCTCTGCTATGACTTCCTCAATAACCTCACATAAGTATGGATCTTTGATCTCTTTGGTGCTCTTCCTTCTTGCTGGTTGCAAACGTGTGATTTTTCTTTTCTCTTCTTCTCTCTCACTTTTCCTCTCTTCTACTCATGCTAAACAATTAGAAGGCCCTTTAGGGTTAAAACAAAGAGAGAAGGCAAAAAAACATTAAAAAAAAATGCATTTTAAAAAAAAATTTGACTTGACTTTTTATCAAGCTGCGCGGGTTGATTTTTTGCAATTCATGCAGGCAATTTTGGCGATTTTTTGGATGAATCGCTGAATCAGCGATTCATGGCAATGAAATCATCGATCTAGTTCAAAAATTCAAAAAAATCGGGAAGCCCGAATCGAATCTCCAAACCGGCGATTCACGCGATTTCTGGGTGATTCTCGTTACTTTGATCCAGAGACACAAAATACAAGAAAAAATGCAACTTCTCAAATACCTTAGATTTTTTCTGATAAAATATTGACAAAAATTGAAACCCATGATTTTCTTCTAAGAAATTATCATGCAAAAAACACTTGCTGAAGCAAACCAGGTCTGATAAAAAAAAATCAGAAAATTTGCAAACAATCCAGTGTCTTAGAAACCCTAGGCACAAAAAACACAATTTTGTGAAAAATCATCAAAAACCAAGGGAAAAACACTCCACTACTTTGGGAAAAACAGAAACACTGACAATTTTGGAAGAAAAAATCATGTAAAAACTTCAGTACTCTTGCAAGTACTTCAGTCCACAAAAACTTCAAAAAAGGTTGTTGGAAAACAACGCCAAGATTTTGTAGAAAAAATGTCAACCCCTAGATTGTCACAAGGAATCACATGGCCTCCAGTCACGCGAACTTGAAACGCAAGAGAAAAAACCACCAATGCCCAAACACAGCTCAGACACCGACACCCATAAATGGACAATAATCACGCAGGTGGCACAGAGAAAACCCTAGGTGTGAGCATTGAATGCGATTTTTGTAGCACAAAACGGCCAAAACAAAACATTTGACTTTATATAAAAATAGATTTTTCAAAAACCTTATAAATAAATCCACGATTTTTTTCAGAAAAAAACCAATCAAAAAACAACTCAATTTTGAGAATCTGCGCATTTTTCATAAAACCCTCGATTTTATTCAAAAAAATCCACCAAAAAACCCCACCATTTTTGTAGGTGAAGACGAATTTTATTGTTAAAAAATTCACCATAAAAAGGACCTATGCTCTGATACCATGAAATGATGATTGATATTCAATATTAAACAAAGGAGAGGAATAATCCTTATATAAGAAATTACACAAGATCTTTCCATGACGGAAATGATAGAGAACTGAAGACAAAGAAGGAAATTTCTAAAAACTTTCTAAACAACTTACAGAATACAAAAGTTAATATAAACTGCTCGACTGACTTAAAAGAAAGTTACATGACCATTATACTAAATGTAACAATTTTGCATATCAAAACCAAAGTTACTTTCCAAATCTTGCATATCAAAACCAACATTTTCATGTGTTGTAAAATGGCAAGTACTTTCACTTGTCCAATTGATATAATAGTCACATTTTTTAGAATGTACAACGATTTCCACAATAGTCACACCACAATAGTCACACCACAATAAAACCACAAACATTCATGCAATTCATGGGTGTCTTGGGGCAATACCCCTTGCGGGGATCGACGAGTGGAACCCTCACCACCAAACTTAAATGAACACCTCCAAAACCACATAAACCTTCATCGTACACACTATTTTCATATTTTCTTTAAATCCTAGATAGGTGTCATAAACCAAAAAAAAAAAAAGAAATTTAGAGAGTTTATTTTCTTAAACTAAAACGGTCCAATCTTAGGCCTAGACTTGCCGCAACTCAGCGAGTCTAAGGCCGCCTCCAAGACTCGGCCAACCTGGCACACCTTGGACTCGCCAAGTTTTCACAAGTCTAGGCGAGTCTCGTCACTATGGAAATTACATGACGAAGGAAGCAATTCCAAAGTTCAACCTGTTAATGTTTGTAGCTTCAGTCGTATGATAAATAGAATACATATAATATATGTTGATTAATAATAATATATTATATATGTTATATTATTATTAAGCATATGAAATTTAATATTTAATTATTATATTATTCTTAATTAATAATTGATTGATGAAACATTATAAGACTGATTAAATTATAATTAATGGGAAGAGGCATGTCCTTTCTTATAAATAATAATGAATAGACATGTCCCATGAAGGGACATATCTCTCCTAGCCCCATTCCCAATATAAATGAAAGAGAGATTGTTGCATTTGGAAACTACAAAAAACATTGAGTGCTATTACAATTGCAGTGATCCTAAAACTTAACACAACCTAATAGATCTTGAATCAAATAGCTCAAGATAGAATAATAGAAAACGCTCACTGATAAATGATATTGAAATGTTCTCAGTGATAACTATTTTAGCAGATTTGTAAAACAGTAAAGGAAATTTTAAATATTTTTCCCCTAGATAATAAAGACCTGCTAGTACAAAAGAATAGAGCAACTCTTTGAGCCTCAATTTCAACTATTACTAATCAAACAATTTTCCTTGATTTTATGTATATGTGGATGGTGTTAATAGCATTGAAGGACTTTGAGGTAAGAATTTGTGAGAATATAGGTACAACTTACAATGAAAAATCAAAGCATGAGGAACATCCCCTGTCGATGGGATAGTTGCTGCTGAAATCAATCCAGATCATTAGAGAGAAAGTATATGAGGCCTACTTCAGGAAGGATTAAGATAAACCCACAAGACTAGGGCATGACTACTCTCAAGGCATGTATTGAAATGTTAAAATACTTTTTAATAATCAAGATAACAAGAATACACGATAACAAACCTCTTTAGGTTGATATCAAGCCAACAGAGTATCAATTCAGTTTGGTCTAGCTTAGTAAAATCAAACAAAAGCCATAGTATTTATGATAATGCCTACTATTTCCCACTAATTTTTTCTTTGGATTTATATACATGGAAAGCATCACTACCTGCCTAAGGCAAATGACAGTAATGATGAACACTGAAAAAAGAAATACCACATCTATTAACCATTCCATGTAGATGTTCTTAACATCAAATGTAAAAGCATACTAGAGAAGGTGTCCCTGTTTTAATGTCCTTGACATCTATTAGAAATATAAGTCCATTCAAGGTTTACTAGCTGAGATTTAACTTGATGAAATATGGCAAATCTTTTATAGTGAACCACTTCTTTGCTAAAAATAAATGAAAAATACAATTAAAGAGTGATTTCGCATGGTTAGGATATCATGACAATTTCCCAATCATTTTTTTTGCAATTTTAAACCTTTAAAAATCCTTGAAAATCACAGCTGTTTATACAGGGAATTTTTGGGGAAATTTTGTTTCAATCTTAATTTTTTTTAAATCATGATAATCGGGATTCCCATTCACAAACCATGTTGTAATGTCACAAGTACTACAGACAACATAATTCACAAGGACGCCATAATTCTTGTTCTAATTTAGATAAACTAATCAAAACATAGCAGCTTTAACTTTAAACTTATTGAATGCATTTGTTGAATTTTACTTTTCACTTCAACTTCTTATCCTGCAATTTAAATCTTTTCCAGTGAAACCAAACATATATTTGAGAATGTGAAATCTGAAATTAAAAGTGCAAGATCAAGACAAGGTTCCCAAGAATGACACCTGATGCACAATCTGAATTATGAATATTACATTGAGTAAAACCAATCATGAACTAGGAAAAATTTAATACATAAAAATTTAATCTGAAGGTTGCACACCTCAATGAAAAAAAATTCCAAACAAGTTCACCAGCTTGCACTTCCATACAATTATGAAAAGAGATACTAAGATTTTCCTTCACTGATACCCATTATAGTGTAACATTCTTAAAAAATTTAATTTGGGTAGTAATGAGACACACAATTTGAGGAACTATAACATTTGCTAATATATGGAAATTGAACAGGTACTGAGCACCACCACATATATAATCATAAAAAGAAAACCTCTAACAATTCCATAAAAAACTTTTGATTCTAACCCAGAAAAATAGATGAATACTAACCACACTGCATTTAAACAACTACATGCATTCAAAAGAGAAAATGATTCCACGAAGAAGAGCAGATCAAAAATTAAGATACCTGCTTCTGAAGTCGCATCCGCTCTTGTTTTAATAATGAAATCTCTGTGTCTGCCTGTAAAGGAAATGTACATAAGAATAAGATATTCCAACAAAAATTAGGAGTGGCATAGTACAAATGGAAGACATTGACAACTTACAGTCTCCTTTGACCGTCGTAAATAGTGTATCACATTTTGCAGATCACTTTCACCTTGATTATCAGAAACCTGACTTTGTAGACCGAACCCAATATCTATTCTTTCCTTCTCTGCTATCTTTATATGCATTGCTTCCAAGCGATCAAGTAAAAGCTTGTTCTGTAAATAAAATAAATAAAAAATATAATTGGCATGAGAACCAAAATATACAAAAGTATTAAAAGCAAATAAAAACGAAATGTCATAGTTTTCTGAAAAAGTATTTAACATTGTCCTCTAATCATATCATAAAGTTTAGAGTTCACAAGCTTGTACAAAACAATTATGTTGAGATTCACTAATGAGTAGCATGTTGGCAATTTTCACTATATCCTATCATAAGATTGATTCTCTCCATAATGTATATTGTATATTATCATTGATGACATAATTTTCAATTCTCTATGACTGAACTGGCTTTTAAAAGTTCTCTCATCTAGCTAATATTCTTGCATAGATGTCTATGTATCCGTGACTGGGAAACATATTCGTCTTTTTTCCCTAAGTTGCCAGTCCTGGTTTGGATTTGGATTCGGGTTCAAGATTTGGGTTCGATCAAAAAAATTTTTAGGGGGGTTTGGGTTCACTTTGGGTTATCCGTACAAAACATATAAAAAAATAAAAATATATACATATATGCAGCAGCAAATAAGTTCATAATACACCGGTATGCTAATAGCAAAGTAACATAACAAAATAGACTACCATATATATTTTAATGTTTTAGTCCAAATAACATGGCAAAATGCCAACATACACCACCATATCAATGTTTCAGTTCAAAAATAATCATGTCAGCTTTAACAATCAGCTATCACTAATCAACTATCATCAAAAGTCTTCAAATTCTTCACTAAATCCACAAATCTTTCACTAATTCTCCCTGCCAAACCCACAGGGTTTTTGCAGGACCCTATCCCAACCCAGTGCGAACCACATCCAGACCCGTATTTGGGCCAGACCGAACCAGGACCCAGCAGATTTCCAGAACAATCTAGTAACTTAGTTTTTTCCAAGAAAAACTTGACCATTTCTTCAATCAACCTCAACAAGAAGCCATAATGAAATAGTTTTTCATCTCCAAACTACCTCATCCAACAAGACGAAATGCAAAGATATAAATTTTGTAAAAGTTAATTAAAGCCTATTGGTATTCTAAACTAGCCCCCAACTTTTGGTCTGATAATCTTGTTCAATATTCTTGTAGTGATAACATAGTTAAAAAACTAACCACCTGGCAAACCCTTTAGAACGTAGGCCCAATTTTGTCCCAAACTTGGCAATAGCTAAACCCTGGCAAACTCACCAAACTTTTTTGAACATTAGAAATTACATAAATTTATATTTTGCTTCCTGAAACCAAAGCAGGGCTGAAGGGAGGTAGCCGCCAGCAGGGTCTACAAACAAGACCACGCATACATTTAAAAAAGTTTTTTGTGATTTTATGTACATGCTGATGGAGTGCAAAGCAAAAGCAAAAATGATTAAAACAATTGTCTCCATGCGACTGTGGCAAAGTTGTTCCCAATAACTTGTGAATTTTGGTGAGGCTTTGAGCAACTGATTTTGCCTCATGTTTTCTTGCAAATTTTCAAACTATGAGTAATAGATTGAGCCTGGGAATAATATCAATTCGTGCCCTTTATCAAGAAGCAATTGAGAAGAAATTTTCTGCCTCAAAGCTGGGAAGAAAAATAAATTTAGCTCAACCACTTGCTTGGAAACTAGCCAAGCCAAAAAGCAATCAGATAAGACATCAAAAACTGTTTACGTGAGCGTGCAAAACTACAAAGAAATAAAAACAGATTAATACCTTGGACATAGACTGAACCATCCATCCATTTCCTAGTAGCCATACATGACAAAATGTTCCATCATTGAGCTTCACCACTTAACAAGAGATGCAAAACTTATGTTTCTACTGCATCCGATGGAACAAGCAAAGTTTTATGCCATAGAAGTAAGTTAAAACAATATTAATCCATGCCAGCAATAAGCAGCTTCAAAGCTTACTCAATTACGACAATACCAAATCACAACACAAAGTGCCATAGAAGAATGAATATCAGAACACCAAGTACCATAGAAGAATGAATATACAAAAAATTGCACACAATATATAATAGACAAACAACTATAACATTATGCATACAAAGTAGTTTACATTTATATTTACAATACAAAGAGAAGAAGAATTCATCATCATGCACATAAGTTAGCCAAAAAACTAGTTAGGTGTGCATTTATCAGATCACAACTGTGTCAAACTGAACCATACCAATCAAAATAATCAAATAAACAAAATATGATCCATCTCATCCTCTATTTGCCCGCATTCAAGTAGAAATGGATATGTCCAAGGGTTTATTGGCTAAAATGTGGCTTCAAGTGGAGGACCAAAGCTAAAATTATTTTTTTTTTTAAAATTGATTATAAGAAGTTGCTGTTTCAGTCTTGTAATTGTTTTGGCCCGTCTCATATAACAGCTAGGTGTTCATTAGCTAATTGAAAAACTAGCATACAAGCATTATGCTCGAAGGGTCTAAATCATTTCCATTTTTCAGTTTGTGGAGTTGGTAATGTGGCTCCTCAGAAGAAACCTCCCTTCCTTCTCTAGGGGTTGCAGAAGAAACTTAAGCTTCTTTACCTCCAGCTCTTCCTTCTTCAAGTATGGTTCCCCAACCTTCTACTCGTCCAAGTCTAAAATATTTTCCCAGGCAACTTTGCCAACCCCTTTTCATTGCTTTCCTTCTCAAGGTCCTCCTGCTCCTGCTCCTGCTCCTCCTCTTCTGCATATTTCTTTGTGGCCTTCACTTTTGGGTTTCTCCTTTGGGCTGGGCAACTATCAGCAAGATCTTGATTCCCTTAAATAGCCTGACTCAGACTAGGTAGTTTGGATGCTAGTTTCTTATGTGAAATGTAGAAAGAGGTTCTCACTCAGTTGGTTATGAGATCTCATACAATTTCAAATTAGCTGTGAAAAGTTAACGCTCTGGTTCTGGAGAGTTTCTGATATTTCAGTTATATGTCAAGCTGGGGGCACTATAGAATCCCCATCTATTTAATCTTAAACAAAGAACAATCATTAGATATGCCTTCCACATATTCAATGCTTATTCATCAAAGCAGTAATGCTGACTGGACAACCAAAAATATGAATGGATTGTAGTGAATAGATTTCCACAGTCCATTTTACTTTTTGGATTCAACTGTGTAAATTTTTGTTTGCATCAACATTTAAGATCACACTCCATGATCCATCATCAGAATGAGAGAGTAGTAGAAGAAAAATAAGATAAATTGCAGACCAAGAAGGTGAAAAAGGGGTTTGGAAAGGGGGTGTTGGAGGGGAGAGGACAGCACAAGTTTCAAGGATGGTGAGCAGAAACTAAGGCAAAGGGGGAGGAGAATAATGAGAAAAACAAAAGGAGAAAGTCAGCAAGAAGGAGAACCAAAGGAATAAGAAAGAAAGCAAAGAACAAGATGAGGAAAGAAAATCAAAAAAAGAAATAGACAGGAAACTAGAATAAAAATTAGAAAATACCTTAAAAAATTTGGAAAATTAAAAAATTAAAAACCAAAAATGTAGAGAGGCAATAAAATAAGAATAAAAATAAAACAATCTTAAGAAATAAAACTGAAAGTAATCATCTAATGAAAAAAAAAGGAAAATTAAATATAAATTAATATAAAAGAGAATATATGTATACGTGTGTGTGTCTATATCTATATATGTGGGGAAATGACAAAATGAAAACCAAAGAGAGAATAAAAATTAAAAATAAAAACAACGAAAACTAAAAGAAGGAAAAAGGAAAGAATAAATATCTCACTAAACAAAAAAGAATAAAAGCGGAGAAAAATAAAAATAGAACAAGATAAAGGGAACAAAAGGGAGAAATTAGAAATTGAAAAAGAAAAGAAAGGAATATAAGAGAAATTTAAAAGAAAAGAAAAGACTGCAAAAAAAAGATAAAAATCTTTAAACAGAATAAAAAGGAAAAATAAAAAAAGAAAGAAAACAAGAAAGAGGTGAAGAAATAAAAGGAAAAAATGAAGATAGAAATAAAACAAAATCTAGAAAAGGTTAAATAATAAAAGAAGGAAAAGGAAAATAGAAAAATAAAGAAAGAAGAAGAAAATGAGAAAGAAAAAGACAAAAATAACGAACCTTAAAGAAAAGGGATGGGATAGATGAAGGAAAAACCATAAAATAAAAAGCAAAAGGAGTAAGAAACGAAAGCATACAAGAAGGGAGGGGTCACGAAAGGCACAAAAGGGAAACCAAGAGGAAGAAAGAGAGGAAAAAAGGTAGAAGAGGGAAGAGAAGAGATACAAGGAAAACCAAAGAGAGGGAGAAGAAAGAAGAGAACAAGGGGTAGAAAGGGAGAAGGGAGACTAAGGAGTGGGTAGGGAGAGGTTCTAAAGGAGGATAAAAGAAGATGCCACTTCTCATGCATCCATTCTCATGCATCCAATAGTGGTCATAAAATAACTCATTGAATCTAATAGTTTCATCTGATAACTTTTCCTATGCTTTCCTACTTGATTTGCAAATAAGAAGTTTTATCTAACAATAGAAAAGGAACTAACAATATAAAACAGATATAAATAAAAACAAACAACACAATAATTTTTATTATGGAAACACACTGATGTGCAGGAAAACCCAATCTTTAAGTGGCAATTTGCCTTGCTACCGTTGTTTATAAACTCGGAGAAAGAGGACTATGTAAGTGGGCAACCTTGCCTTCTACTTTCGCTTATTTCTCTATACCATGAACAATACTGAAGCAAACTATAATTCTCAAAATTATGCAACTGCTACACATGCTTTGATGCTTGCATTATATGGCTATTAATAGGTTTTTCCGCTGTGTTGGGACTCAAACCTGTTTTGCCCATTTTTGCTTGAGTCCCTCCATTTTTCATGTGTTGTCATGGCCAATTGTGACCCATTTGTTGATAACCAAGCTAAAAGATCTTCTATGTTAGGACCAAATGTTGAACTATTGTCTAAGAGGGTTAGCAAATGTTCAAAATGAGTTAGAGCCGGTCAGATATTTGCTTGCAGGTTTTTCTCACCCATTCGGACCATGTCTAGTTCCTTTTGTTTTCCCAGCATTGCCCTGCCGGTCAGATATTTGCTTGCAGGTTTTTCTCACCCATTCGGACCATGTCTAGTTCCTTTTGTTTTCCCAGCATTGCCCTGACCAGTCGGAAACCCCCACAAAGGAACAAAACAATGAAAAAATGACCAAGTTGGGTTTTTGCCGGATATCAATGCCCATCTGAATCTCCCTAGTCAAAAGTAAAATTTTGGTTAAAATATTTGGAATTTAAATGCTGGATATCGATGCCCATATGAGTCCAAGGTCCGTCTGAACCCAATCCTTACCAACTAAATATAAATCCAATTCCATTTGAATGTTCCTCATCCCATACCTCCATAACGTCATCATTCCATCACCATTGCATCATCCCTTTTGCGAAGATTACATAACCACCAAACTGAACCATTTAAAACCCACATTTTCAATTAGTTCAGTTGGACTTCCCCACAAAACCAATCCACTTGCATTTTCCCACATGCTATGTAACCGAATCACCTAGATATATCCTTGTTTCCGGGTACAAGTCCATTTGCATTTGCCTATCTATATCCTATGGTTTTGAAAATGGTACCGACAATCTGAAAATTGTCTAGGCACTTGCATTTGAAAATTTGGAAATCTGAAAATTGCCTAGGAACAACCTCAAGTGTGGGCAAACTTCACACTTGAGGTTGCTCCCAGGCACCCACCAGTATTGAAAAGGTTTCCCACCCACTAGCAGTCAATGGCTATGTTGTTCAATCTAAGGCACCCATTTTGGGCGTAAACAATCCTATACCATTGATCGTGCAATGTTGTAAATTAGTTTTTTCCCTAATGTTGTTATAGACAATAACTTTTATCTTTTTGAAGAGGTTTGTTCAGCACTGGTTCTTCAAATGCCAAAAGTTATAGCGCAACCATAGACACCACATCCAATTCATTAAGAGATTACAAACCCGTGGGAATTAAAGATTAACATTGTAAATGGAAACTATTGCAGAATGTCTCCAAGGCTGTAGGTATATATCTAGGAAATAAAGTCACAACTAGAGACTCTCTTGCCACAACTAGGAAACATTGAATTAAATAAGTGTAACAATACTTTAAAAATATTGCAAGCTACATTTATATTTCTCATATTATACATGGATGTATGTGGTTCTATATGGATTAATAAGTATGCTCTATTACAATTTTCATGATCCTTGATTCCCATTTGTTCTCTTCTCTATGAGCTGTGACTCTATTGCCCAATTAATATGCACTAATCCGAGATCATGCACCAATCTCAAATCAAATCCAAAAAGTAAATCAAGAGTGTAGGAGTAGTTTTCAGCATTCATAATTGTCAATACAAACAAGAAAACTATCTTTTGTGAGCCCCAAACGGATTTATTTCATGTGGAGCCTCTTTGCATAGCTTTATCAGCTATATAGGTGTCTTGAGATAACTAGTTGTACATGATTCAATGACAAGATTTGGGGCCAAGTCAACAAGTTGGGTTTGGCTATCGATTCCTTCAATTGTTCATGTTTATGTGATTTTAATACTTGTTAAAGTATACCACTCTAAAGACCCTCCAAAGTCAATGTTGAGTTCAAACAACAGGAAGTCAAAACCACTCTCGTAGAGTTGGCCTTTAACCCTCCATGGTCTATTTATTAGCCGATTTCACTTGCATGATGAAAACCTTGGCCCTGTTAGTGGGTTTAGATCTAGAAAGTGGAGCGGCAGTTTTGAGACCCAACACAATGACAGTATTGTCTTCACAAGCCCAAGGAGGAACTCAAGAATCGCCGAAAGTTGTATGGATATTTGTTGAGTTGGGAATCTCAGTTTTGGCAAACATATTGCCTTTAGATACTTTTGTTATAAAGTCCAGGATGTTGCTTCTACCACTCTACAACATTGTCAAACTCGAATTTCATACACACACACAGACAAAATTAAAAACTAATGTCTAGTGTCAACAATCATCCCTCACTAATCAAGCTTCATCATATAGGTCTTCACAAATATCAACACCGCCATCCATATTAGCTTGATGTACGTACAGTATACTAGAAGAATCACAAAGAGTGCCACTGGGACTCTCATGCTTGCTAGTTGGCTCGTCTTATGCATTAAGTGCAGCTAGGTGGGAAGTGGAAGCATTAAAGTCAAAATACTCTGGCTGAATATCCCACTCACTTGTGTCCCCTTCCTTGTAGCCACTTAAAAGATAAAAGAATTTATTTATAATACTTACAATAAAATTTTGATTACAACAAGTTGTACATGTGTGAATGACTGACCATAGAACTACCACCAACTGAGAATCAATTTTAAACTTGTCATGAAGAGCGAAACTACTAATGTCGTTGAGAGCATAACTGCACCCTACATGTTAGGATCAATAAAGAGTCTACAAAGTGTTGCCTTGTACCCTTGGTTGACTTCAACATCTGTTTATGGAGCAATCCTTGTCAACACAGAAAAAATTCAGCACTATAATATTTTGGACTCAAGGCAAAAAAATGTGGCGGTGTGGTTATTTTGTTCCATCTCTCTTCAATAATTTTATATAGTTGATTAAAGACAATTCTTCAAGATCTTGGTTATTTCATTTATAACGGTCTTCCTCTTTTAAATAATTGAGTTGATATCATCATATATCTCTGAAGAAAAAGGCCTATCCATGTCAATATAATGGATCATACTCAATATGACCTCGACGAAACTGAGAAGATATTTGACATGATCCTGTCAATCATCTGCTTAAAATTTGTTGACATTGTAGTGCTAGATTGCCTTCATATGGACCAATTTGGGTTGATTCAGTAGGTAGTTGTGAATTGAATCTAGAAAAAAAAAAAATAGTAGCAACCAAGGGGTGATTGTTACAAGTCAGAGGCCAATTCCATTTCATAAATTGGTAAAATCCTAGAATACCAGTTCCAAACAAACTCGATCCTAGATTTAATTATGCAAGTGGGCAAATGTATCATGCTGTAATCAATTCCTCAAATTATAATCACATATTGTTACATTCATTAATATTTTGTACAAGCAATTACTACCTGCTCATCAATCTCCTTATACTTTTTCTCGGCATCAGCTCTTAAAGACTGCAAAGATTCCTTTTCCATCTCCCATGAAACCTTTGAAGATTCCTGTAAAAGAACCCAATCCATCCACCATAAAACAAAAGAAAAAGAAGAAAACAAACATGACTTTACCAAGAAAGTTTGTATTGAATTATCTTAAAATTATGGAATTAGAAGAATAATATGTAAAAACTACAAATCTTAAACGAAGTTCATATAATTATATATCCTCAATAATGAATAAAATTAAAGGCTTCAAATGGAAATTGTAATGTATATTTAATCTGATTTATTGGATACAAAGCAGCACCATTTGACGCATAAACATAGTTTTCAAGTACCAAAGTACAAAAGTTGAAACAAATTAACAAGCAATATTGCAAAACTAGCAGACCAGGATTAAAAATTCACAGGAAAGCACGAAAAGAACTTTCGAATCTTTTACACTAAGTAATGATGATGCAAGTTGTAACACTTGAATAGTTATGTCAGATTGAAAGAATCAGCTCATAAGAAAGCTCTCCCACATCAAACCTAAATAACATTTAACCTTCCTGTAAAGGATGACCATGGATAAAGTACCAACTACATAAACTAAGGTAATTGATATTTTTTACTTGGAAGCTTAAATTCAGGTTATCACAATTTGTTTAGTTTTTAGTTTTACTACTGTTTAGATTACTTAGTACTAGTTAGTTTTTCAACCTTCCCCTTTCATTGTGCGTTCAGTGAGAAAAAAATAAAATACTGGAAAAAAAATTCAACTGGTTTAAAAAAATCTCTGTATGTGGAATGGGGCAGGGGAAAGGGACTACTGATTAAGTTTGCAGAGATAAATCTGCATTTTTTATTACTTATTTTTATATCCAAAATAAATCCACAACATCCTCAAAATAGAGAAAATAAACACATAGTTTCCTGATGGGGTACACAAGGATGCAGGGACCAAGGGGCTAATAAACACATAGTTCCACATAGTTTCACAAAGTTAAGGTTGCAATCAATATGTAATGGCCTGTGCTATATAGCAAGCAACCAGTGGTGTCCCCAGCGGAGGTGGCTAATGTGGTGGTGTTGTGGGGGGATGTTTCCCCCAAGTTGAGGTGAATTGATATCTTCAAGACAAAATCTGCAACAAAATATTTCTTTGAATGCCACATGAAAGGCAAACTAATTTTCACAAAGTTAAAGGTTGCAATCAATATGCAATGGCATGTGCTATATAGCAAGTGACCAGTTGTGTCCCTGGCAGAGGTGGAAAAGGTGGTTTTGTTGTAGGGGGATGTTTCCCCCAAATCCCAAAATCTCGGAAACGTCCTCATGCATGGGACACGGGGTTTTTGGGGGTGATGCTGAATTATGAACATAAAGGAACATAATTAAATTTATTTAAAATCAACATATTATTAGACTAAAGCTAATAATTAATATAAGAGTGCAGCATAAGTGTAGTCAATGTACAATGCTGATTGTTATGTTTGATAATATTGGTTATCCGTCAATGTATCAATTGTCCATATTAATTTGGTTGTCACTCTCGAGTAGTTGCAAGTGTTAGTTGGTTGACGATTGTGTCTCTCTTGGCAACCGTCAGGTCCTTTAAATATGTTGCATATTGTCAAGTAAGAGAGTATGGTAGAGTCAAATGAATTGTAATCCTTGGCCAACCCTCACTGGTCTTCTTTGTAATGAGTTCACAAGTGAATAAAGATATAGTTTACTCTTGTATCTGGTACGCACTACCATCTATATTATTATTTCATTTATTTATTTACCAGGTATAGTAGTAAGCATTTGGCGTCATTGCCATAAAAGAAATTGGGTCAGCATTGCATGAATCATGCCCTTGGATCCCAATAAAGGCGAGAAGAGGCCACAAGGTGGTCAAGATCAAGTGATCAAACAATCTTTAATGATTGAAGAACAAAGAGAGCAAAGGAGAAGATTATGAGAAACATTTCACAAGATACAGTTCGACAATTCCCAAGTTGGAGCACTTCCCAAGAATGAAGCGTGAGCCGAAGTCGTAGTCAGGAGGAAAGGAAACCATATGGCAAGGAAGGCACAAATCATACGTGGAATGTGGGGGGGGGATTCCCAGACACTTACCACTCCTGGATGAAACTATCCTGACCAAGCACACAACTCATCCATACAATCAATGTCCGATGAGGGGTACGAAGAAGGAAATTTTCAACTCGCAAACATATTCCACCGAATTGAGAATCTATCCATTTGAGGAATCTGAAATTGAAGGATTTGAAACGAAGATCCCTAGACGAAGGGAGTACAAGAACGAAATAGAGCCTAAAAGTACCCGAAGTGTTGGGGACGTTGGAAAGCATTGGAACATAGAGAACATAACAATCCACTCAAGTCTGATAGACAAGAGAGTGCGCAAGAAGGAAAGATGGTGACTCCTCCGACAAGTCTAAATGTGTGTTGGCAGAAACTACTGAAGTTCACACGAAACGGGTCAAAAGATCCTACAAGGCACTATAAGTCGTGCAAGAATATCTGGGTAGCAAGCAAGCAAGAGGACAAGGATTATTTTGGCTAAGAGCATTTCCAGCATCTCTATGGGGTACAAGCCATTGACTGGTTCACAGAACTAGATGTTTCATCCACAGCTCTTGGGACGCGCTATGGAGGGCATTCAAGGCTAAGTTTAAACTACTACAAGACAACAATGAGATTGTCATCGAAATTCATAACACCAAACAAGGGAAAAATGAGAATGTATGGGCTTACAATCCTAGGCTCAAGGAATTGCTAGTCAAGTTGGAGAATCATCCAGCCGACAAGTTGACGAAGAGGTGGTTCATTAAGGGGTTGATTTTCTCGTTGCGCAAAAAGATGAAGGTAGTACCTTCGTCCTCGTATGCCAATGCCTATAATCAGGGGATGGACATCGAGAGTGAAAACAAGACATCCTACTAAGAGGAAGATGCACAATGACGATAACAGTCCAGGCCCTACGGCGTGATATGATGAGAATGATGAAGGAATTGAAGGTCGAGAAAAGAACCAATATTGAAAGTAATGAACTATGGTGTATTGAGTGCAAAATTGAGGGGCACACAAAAGTTAATTGTCCTAAAATGATGTTTTGTGAGATTCGCCAAGTGATGGGTCATTCAATAAAGGAGTGTCCATATAATTTAAGACTAGAAGTACACAAGTAGTCTTCACACAAGGAGTCCACACCATCGAAACCACAAAATGTATCCCCAGGTGGTTATGGAAATCAACAGCAGAATCAAATATAGTATGACTCCAAAGGATGTCTTATCGTACAGTGTCGACAATGTAGTGAATTGGGACACTTTGCAAGAGACTGACAAAATAGGAGAAACAACGTACAATTATTGTGTGAATGGTGTGGATCAGGTTACTATGATGACACCATCTGCCCGAAGCAAAAGCGTATTAATATGCTAGACGTGCAGGAACAAGACAAGGTAGTTCACGCAATCACGAGAGCACAGACAAAGAAGGTGGTATACCGAGACACCCTTGTACGAAGAAAGAACAACTCCAAGAAGCTAGAACAGAAATCAAACAAGCAATGGTAAAGGAACGAATAACCTCCAATGTAATGGCAAGTACGTCAACGCAATTGGAGTCAGAGAAGAACATAGTTTGGCATATGCTACAGACAACCGTACCCACCAAGGTGGCAGACCTTCTTCAAACTATGCCACAACTAAGAGTGGAGATTAACAACACAATTGCTAACAACATACTTGGCCAAAACCAATTAAGCCACAACGGGAACCAATGACGAAGTTGTCACTCGAGGACAACCAAGACATTGACCCTATGTTGTTGACAACTGGAAGGAAGCCAACCGTCATCGAAATGGAAATAATGGGGAGAAAGATGACAAATACCATTGTCGATGGAGGCTTGGAAGTAAATGTGTTGTCGGAGGAGACCTGGAAGTGCTTGGGGAAAGCAACACTCTAGCTGCCAACCTTCCACCTGGTAGGTGCTGACCAACATGGAATTAAGTTGTTGGGGACATTGATGGCGCAAAAGGTAACAATTGGGTACACAATGCTTTTTTCTAGATTTTGTAGTTATCTCATTGGAAAAGAAGGCGTATGATGCACTTCTTGGTAGAGGTTGGTTGATTGCTACCAACGCAAGACACAACTGGAAGCGGAACACACTCTCGATCGAGAGTAAAGGAAGTACAACATTGATCTAAGTAGTCAGGGGATGAGTGAAGAGTTGGCATCCTCTGAAGTAGAGTCAAAGTCAAAAGACAGGCAGTCATTATGAACGAAGGAAGTAAATGCATGGAACCAAACGATGAAGGGTTGCTCGAGCTAGAAGATTGTTTTGAAGATGAGAGGAGTCCTCTGAATAGACTATTTCACTGGCAAAAGGAGGATTGTGAGATATTTTCACCATTGTGTAATTTTCTTGAAGCTACAACTCGTGATGAAGAGAAGTCAATGAAAGCATGTAAAGTCATGGACAATACAACCCGCAGTACAAAGATGGAAAATAGAAAGCAAAAAATAATGTAGACTATGCAAAGGCCATTGTTTAATTCACACTCTTGGGAAGATTTTGCTTGTTTTTCACAGTGGAAGACAGTTTTGGCACGAAGGAACTTAGCATTGACCTTCGTAGGAAGCAAACTCCTCTTTCCACAAGTCAGCACAAAAGGGTGCCATCATTGTACCAAACAGCATGTATGGCTCGCGTATTTCTAGCATATGTACTTCAAACGATTCAATACAGGTCTATTTCACCATACGATCCCTGCAACTTTAGTATGATGCACGGCCTAGTCTTGATGGCAGCGCATTGCAACCACCAAACTCAATCACTACAATTACAGTACGACATACAAACTCAGCAAAACATGCATACTATTCACGTCGTATGATGTACAAACTCCTAATGTACGGGTTTTGGCATCACCCCTGTCGTACGGAGTACAGTCTGAACCTAGCACATACCAAGCATTCATTTTGCAGGATGGCGTACGGCCTACGTCTACCTTGTGACACTAAATTTTTTGTCGTACGGGTTTGATCATCGACTTCCTGCTAGCGACGTACATGTATGGATACATCATTGTATGTCAGATTACTCCATGTACGGAATCAAAACCTACTTGCCATTACCAAATTTGTTGATTGTACGTGCTACTCTTGTCGTGCAGACAACTACTACTATTGTACAACTTCGTCCATACGAACTATTCCTTTTGTACGGGTCTTCATGTTGCTCTTACCGTGCAGAGTATGGTCTCAGTATTGAAACTTTATCCTGACATACGACATACAACCTACACCATTCGCATGCCACTCTTCAAGCATGTCATACAGTGTAACGAATTCATTGGCGCATTGTCCCTTTGTTTTGTTGTACGAGGTACAAAATGTGATTCTAAGTTTAATGTACGGTTGGCAACTTTGCATCAAGAAGTCCACACAAGTGAACCGTGTGGCACGTTGTGGAGGTATCTTGGCAATGTGGGAGAACCTTGACAAGAGGGGTCATTAGGTGTGGTAGTTAAAGAATCATAATTCACCTTCGACTTCGACAGCTTCTACATCATAGTTTTGACATAAAATCTCTATTTTTGGGCTTCTACAAACACTATTCTTGGCATACTAAAAAGTCACGAAAATTATGTGCACCATGGAGTTATTTGTGGCCCCAAGACCCCGTGAGGGGCAGTGGCCCCAAGCCCTTGCGAGAGGCGGTGTCTCTTGACCCCATTGGGGGCATTGACCAAGACCCCCTTTTGATTTTTGAAGTTAAGGAAGAGGTGCATATTTTAGGATAGATACCTCTCCATTCAAGAAGTTATGAATCAGATGGAGGTTCTCATTTCAGAGATGGTTATAATGCAGGCAGCATTTAACCTTAAGATCTGGGATAAGAAATTCATTTGTGCAGGAATGAAAGTTGATACTCAACACCATATTTTTTGTCCATATAGCAGATGGTGACCTTGTTTTACCTGCACAAGACTCTTTTTTGTAAGGGTTTCCCTAGATAGTATAGGTAAGGGCAACCCTAGCATAAGAAGCAAGTTAATACAGATGCTCAAGGCCCCAAATCCTTGGCTTCACATATCCTGAAAGAAAGTCGTTAAAATTAATAAAAGCTAAATAGTAATAGTTGTAAATAAATCCATCATGGTTTCTTAAGAAGATAAATTATCATGTTAAATGACATCTACTTATCAAATTTAGAGACAACTTGAGAACATTCCTAATTAACTGAAATGTAAAAACCTCTTCATTACATCACTTGTAAAATACCAAACATAGAACTTGACACCCTTAAACTATTCTTTTTTTTTTAAATAGGACTGGAGAAACAACTCATGAATGCAAACAAGGAATTTGGACTTACATATTCAATTTTTACTGTACTTGAAATTTTCCGCAACTCTAAAACTTCCTGTTGTAGGGTTTCCAATGATTGAGAAGCTTTGCTCAACTCTTGTATAGTTTCTGCTTGGAGAACCACCTATAATCAACCAGAAATTCTCACCATGAATCAAATCATGATTGTCGACAAACCCATTTGATAAGAAGAAACCACACAACATATCTAATGATTTAGAATTTACAAAATGAAAAAACTGATCATACATTAAAATGGGTTTTAATATATAAATAACGGATCGTAAACTAGGATGGCTTTATATATCTTAGATTTGTTGAGACTACGAGATTTCAGCTCTCAAACCTACACAAGTGATACTAATTTAAAAATCCCTATAAATAAATCAGGAGTGGAAAAGAGAAGAATGCAATAAAAAAGAGAACACATTAAAAAGGGGAGAACACGTAAAATTTATAAGCAGTTGCACAATCCAATATAAAATGTCACAAACAAAAACTAATATTACATACTTTAGACCCCAAAAGCTCACCGTGATTTTTAAAAGTATGGTGATATTGTACAACTTGCCCAATAACAAATAGATAAATATTAATGCTTCACAATTGGGTACCCATGTGTCATGTTAATATTCCCATTGTATTGCAAGCTTTTGAAAGCAAATTTTATGAAGCATCTTGATCCTTTTTACAATTTATCTTAAACTTAAATACATATTTACTTAAATCTTAGTATCACAATCATATTAATAGACTTCTATAAAGCTCTATTATAGGACCAACAACCTTGGCTGAATGACAGAAGCCTGAAAGCAATAGATACCCTTCAGAAAACCATAGCAATGTTACAAAATATTTATATCAATCTAGCATAAAAGAAGCTTCCATTCAAACGAATGAAAATTGAAATAATTAACATTAAACTTGATTTCGGTACCTGTCTCTCATAGTTATTCTGAGCAGTACGCCAGTTCTGGTGTTCTTTTTCCAAATCTTCTTTTAAAGTAGCAATACAAATCTGAGCTTCTTCAAGTTGCCGTCTGCATACAATCATAACAAAACATTATACTATTTTTCTTAGTATCAAACCAGCTCCAAATTATATTACAAAACAGGGATTTCAATTTACACACGTCTTTAAGTAATGTTCATCTGCAAGGTCTGCCCTTTCTTTTGAGAAATTGATAAGCATGCTTTCTTTCTCCTCAACTGCTAATTTCAATGCAATTTCTTTATCTATGACTTCGGCTTCTAGATCTCCTATCCTCCCTTTAAGCGTAGAGATTTCAGCATCCAATGACTGTTTTAGTTTGTTTGCCTGGACATGACATAGCAGCCTTAGTACTTCACAGAAAATTAGAATAAAGTTTATACACTTGAAATGAAATATTAAATTTAAAATGTACCTCAGCCTTAAAATGCTCATGAGCCCTTTCTATTTGCTGGAGTGCATCCTCATTAGCCTGAGCTATGCACTTAAACTGTAAAATAAAATATTAATTAGGAAAACAGATATAGTTAAAATATCCCAGGAATAAGCATGAAACATATCTAGCTGGAAGCATTCAAATCGGCATAGAACTCTCATGCCTACCAAACAGACTAACTGACCTGCTCTGTATGCTGATGCGAAGCTTGAATGTCTTCTTTGAGGCGTTCAATTTCTTCTCTTGCTTTTTCCAATGCCATAGCAGCCTAAGTAATATTTCTTTCCACAGTCAACCCAAATGTAATTTACATGGGAATATTACAGGAGAATTCATATCTATAGCATCACATGAAATTTCATTTCCGCAGAAATGAACTGAAATTTCATGTCATTTTACCATTTTTACAATCATTTAGATCATTGTGCCACCAATGCCTCAAATGGAAATTAACGTTAAAAAATTATAAATTCAATTGTATTGAATATTATAGGAGAATTCATATCTATAGCATCACATGAAATTTCATTTCCACAGAAATTGACTGAAACTTCATGTCATTTTACAATTTTTACAATCATTTAGTTCAATGTGCCACCAATGCCTCAAAAGGAAATTAAGGAAAAATTAAAAATTCAATATTCGTAAGACATTCAGATATACATGGTTACATTAAAAATGACAGAGTGCATTAGAAGGGTGCATTGGTAATGTGAATGACAGCACCAAAAAGTACCAGTTTGTCCACGTGCAACAAGGACAGTTTTCAACATAGGCAGCATAATAAGTGAAAATGCTAGAAGTTTGTCTAAAACCAGGGAATATCAAGACATTGAAAAAAATGCTTACAAAAAATTGAATTGCTATGGATAATAGCTTATCACAATCCATGTTCAGGGAACAACTCAAACAGAACCTAGATGCAGAGACAAATAATTTTGAACACTAAAGGATATGAAAAAAGATTTACCTCCTTTTCATCAACTAATGAGCTACTATCCATCTCTTTGCCAGATGCCTGCAACAGCAATCAAATTTAGTTCCACATAAATATTATTCTTTACATTAGTCTACAGACAAAAACTCAAATTATTAACAAACAAAATCCCAAACAAGCATATGATCAGTACATCTAAGGTTTACAAAACAAATTCAAACCCTGCCCAGAATACAGTCTTGCCACCATTGGCTCAGTAAACAAAAGACTTTAGCTGTAATTGAATATATTTTCAAGATGACATATGCAATCCAAATTCTATAATACATTAGAATTTAGGCCAAGGAAGCTGCTCCGGGATATTTTCTATCATACATTAAACATTAAAAGGAGGATGCTGCCCAGTGCTCCTCTAGATTTATGACTTTTGTCAACCACATGAAACAGTGAAAAAATGAAGACAATTAACTTCCAACAAATGACATAAGGACTCATATTAGCAATTGCAATTCAAAATATATCCCAAAACCTCAATACCAAATCTATCACTGACAAACACAATGAACAGAAGAGAAAAAAGAACAGAGAAAAACAAAATGATAAATGCAGTAAGTAAAATAAAATAGAATGCTTCCACGTAAACAGAAAATAAGCAGCCAAAACCATACCTTGTCTTCAACCTTCTTTAATTTTGCGTCCAGATCAGAACATCGGGCCTGTAATACCAATTACAAATAAATTATCAAACACTTAATACAAATAACAATATAATTTCCATGCAAAGGAATCAAAACTAATAAAGACCTCTGCAACCAATGCCCTTGCTTCTGCTGAAGATACTGTCTTTAAGGCATT
>MU227705.1:1545422-1565019 GCA_018584345.1 Thuja plicata | reverse complement strand
TGACAGGACAACATACAAGGTGAAACAAAGCTGTCATTTTCGAGCTTGTGGTCAAGTTAGATGTTAATATTAATTTATGAGTCTGCCATTGTGTAAACCCAAAAGGGATGCCCTATATACTGTTCAAGTTTATTTGTACCACTTGGGATTTAATCTCGAGACCAATATTGAGCATAGACCATGCCAACTGACCCACATGTAAAAATATCTCTGGTGACCAATGCAAAAATAATGCCTCACACTAACAAACGAAGCAATTGATAGTTATACAAAATGATATTTTCAATGATTTCAAAAACCAAATGTGCAGATATTTCCAGAGCACAGTTTCAACCCTTCAAGCATATTAAACATGCATAATAGAGCATGTGAAAAGTGCTCAATCACAACTAAAGTCTGTCTTACCGGATGCACACCCCCTGCCCCTACATCCTGGTGCGGATGCCTGATGGATGCGTCCAAATTCCTGTAAATGCACATCCACAGTCTGTGGATGCGTCCGGATGTGCATCAAGCGCATCTGTCTGCATCCACAGGCCAAGGATGAGCGCCCGGACAGCATCCAGGTGCATCTGGACATCGTCCGGGTGCATCCAGCCATTGACTCGCCTTTTGACTTTAAAAAAAAACATTTTAAAGTGCTTTTTTATATTTGTTTTTCCTCAAAACCCTAAAACGGCACTTTATGAGGACAATAATAGTGAAAACATATCATTTTGTTTTGCTATTTTCAATTTTGCTCTCTTCTCATTTGGTCTCCATTTTGGCATTTCGAAGAGCAGGTGATTATTTAGTTTGTGGGGTGTCAGATAGCTTCCACAAAGGAGATGTAAGCTTCTAAGGTAAGCATTTGACCCTATTCTTGAATCTTTTAGTGAATTTTTTTTAGATTTTGATCAATTTTCTCAAGTTTGTGATGAAATTTTTCAAGTTTTTTTCCAAATTTTTTTTAAGAAATAAAGAAATAAGTTTAACTCTCTATTATAATGTTTTTGTATCTTTATTTTGCACTTGAATGCTTGTATTTCTTAGTTTTTTTCTAATTTAAATTTATGTAATTTCTTATAATAGCAAGAAATCAAATTGCAAGAATGGGCACTAGTCAAAATTCAGTGGGTGGGGAAGAAAACAATAAATTCAAGACTGATATAGGATCTCCTTTATGGAGACATACCACAAAGATTTCACAAGTTGCAGGAGGTGGGGGATATTTTTGGAGGTGTAATTACTGTAATTTTACCAAAAAAAACTCATATTCTCGAGTGAAACTTCACTTTATGGGCCCTTCTGGTACAATTACAGGATTTGTCTCACTTTAAGGGGTTGTCTCCTGCATAAATAGTAGGATTTGTAAAAGAATAAGAAGAGGCTGATAAAATGATTCTAAGAGCAAAACAAAGTGCTTATACTAGCGGAGCCAGAAAGAAAAAACAATGAATTTACCCACTAATACAGTAGCGGCCTCCAAACATCCCTTCTTGCCTATATCGGAAGATGAAGATGAAGTACAAACTACCAGCCGCAAAAGAGGTCCATTGGACAAGGCATTTAAAATGGAGGCAAGAGATATTGCTGAACAAAAAATTGCACATTGTCTTTATGCCACTGGTCTTCCTTTCAACTTGGTGAGATCACCATATTGGCGGGAAATGGTGTCGACAATCAATATTGCGCCTACCGGTTTCACAAGTCTTGGGTATGAAAACGTGTGTACCACCTTATTGCAAAGAGAGGAATACTATAGAGACCTCCCTTCAACCAACTAGAGATTCCTCAATAGAATCAGGTGTTTCTATTGTTTCGGATGGAGGGAAAGATATCAAAAACCGTCAATTGATAAATGTTATTGCAATGTCCCCCAAAGGGACAATGTTTTTTACGGCAATTGATTGTGAAGGGGAAGTGAAAGATGTAGAGATCATTTCCAAAATCCTCATTGACTACATAGAGATGGTGGGTAATGAGAATGTGGTTCGGGTAATTACGGACAATGCAAAAAATTGTAGGGCTGCAGGTGCTTTGATTGAGGCAAGATATGAGCACATTTTTTGGACACTATACACCGTACACTCCCTCAACTTGGTGATGCAACAGATTGGCACTCAAATAGAGTGGGTGAAACAAATTTACAAAAAGGACAAGGAGATGCAGATGTTTGTGACGAACCACCAAATGTCACAAGCAATGTTCAAATCTTTTTCGAGATTGGAGTTGTTGAAAGTAAATTTAATTTATTTATTTATGTCATTTCAATATCAATTTGTGTATAAATTTTCTTTAAATTTATTATTTTTAATGTGTGATTTACATAATGTTATTAACTTACTATTAACATGATCCCAGGTTGTTGAGACCCAATTTGCATCTCATACAATTGTTATGAGATGACTTTTGAAGGTGCAAGAGGCATTGTGTCAAATGGTTATTTGCAACCAATGGCGTGTATGGAAGGGCTTCAAATTCAAAGAGGGCCCAAAAGGTCAAGTCATTGGTCTTGGATGACAATTGGTGGGCTTGTGTGAAATATGTATTGGAATTCACCAAGCCTATCCTGACTATGCTCCAATTTGATTATATCGATGCACCTTGTTAGGGGGATGTCTATGATGGCATGGACACAATGGTAAAGAAAGTAAAATTGTCAATACAAAAAATGAGGATGACCTCGTAGAATGTGAAACCTTTTGCAGAAAGATGGAATCAATCATTCATCATCGTTGAGAAAAGATGACCACGCCATTGCACCTCCATACATATGCCCTCTATTCGAGGTACTATAGCAAGAAAGTATTTTCTATGCCAGGGAGATTGGATGTTGCAGTTCTTAATGGGTACAAGCGGACATTTACTAGAGTCTTCCAAGATAAAGAAGTTGATAAAGAAGTTAGGATAGAATTTGGCATGTTTGCCTCAGGAAGAAGTCATTCTCCAATAGTTATTAATGACTAATACAACATGGAATTTGTCACATAGTGGTACATCCATGGTCAAATTTTTGTGCACCTCCAACCTCTTACAATCAAGATCCTCTCACAAGTTACTTTTGTTTTGTTTTTCACCACTTGTATTCTACAATTTAGTACTTAACATTCTTTAATTTACTTTGCATTTTTATTTTAAATTTGGTTGATTTTCTATCCAAGTTGCAAGTTCTTCTATCGCTGAACGGAATTCGAGTACATACTTGTGTATCCACTCAGTGAAACATAACCAGTTGGGTTCAAAAAAAAGTTGAAGACTTGGTTTATATTCATTCCAACTTGAGCCTTCTATCACATAGGGATCCCCACTACAAGGATGGGACACCGAAGCTTTGGGATGCCCATGAGTGTGCCAACTTGGATGCAACCATTGAGGATCTTACTAGACTCACTACGGATTATGATAATGATGACATCTCTACACATGGTGCATCTAGTGCGAGTGGATCCGCTTTGGGTTCAAATGATCTTGAAATTGCAGCAGCTGAAGATGAAAATCCAATAGATGATTTTTTTGATAATCCTTTTGATGACTGATATATCATGAACTACATTTTGTAATTGTAATAATTTTCTGATTTTCATTGGAATCGTGAACATAGACATATATGATATGGCTTATTTGAACATTTGTGAACTATCAATATGCATTTAATATTTATCTTTGGCATTTGGCATTGATCAATGATGAAGTATCATACTATCAAATGATATAATTATGTATATTTCTTTAATTTCTTTGTGTGTATATATATATATATACACACACGCGCGCATGCGTACCCAAACACATCCAAAACCCCCAAAAAAAAATTCACATATCCACATACCGAGTTCTCCTACCCGCATCTGTACCTAGATCCGAACCGGTAACTTAGACAATAGTACATAATGCAACAAATCTTGAGCAGACAAAATAATGTTACTGAACTACCAAACCTTCAATGCATTCACAGTACTCACAAACAAACTTGTTTTTAGAATTCCATTGTCCGGATCACATACAAGGTAAAAATAGAGGTCACTTTTGTGGCTAGACAAGCTAGACACTAAGTTGGGGTATGCATGCACCTCTAATGGAAGCTTAAGAGTATAATGTAAAATGATTGTACCCTCTCAGTTTTGATACATGAACAAATTTGGGACTAGATTTTGAGAAACAAAGTATAACTAAAAATATTTCCTCTCAACAGACAATGTAAAGAGAAATTCTTACACTATATGCAGAATGATATTTCAATTATCTCAAATAACAAATCAAGTTCAGCAATTTATATATAACACCAGCTAATCCAATTGAATATGGTGATTTTAAGATAAAGCAAAAATAATTCTGCTAAGGAAAGCAAAACAAGCACAGAATCAATATGTTCAACAATGAAATCCCCATAAAAGCAAACATTTTATCTTTCCTACTTTATTCTAACAATGGATTAGAATAAATACTTTGCAATCTTTATATCTTCTTCAAGACATCTAATGCGTTCCGTGGCCTGCTCATGTGTCTTCTGAGCTGTTTCCTGCAATTTATTTTCAGAAAAAGACAAGCTTTTAAGATGTAAGCGCAAAATTGTCTTGAAGCATTGCCGTATTCCATATTCATAACCCATTGTGCACAAACGATTCACTATACCTGAGAAATTTCTGCAAGTCTTCTCAGGTCTTTCTTCCCATTAACTGCAAGAAAAGCATCCATTGATTTGTCAATTGATATAACTTTCTGAACAATTAAACAGGCAAATCCAACACATTCAAAGAATAGTTATATCATTCAACGGGATATCCTTTTCATCCAAAAAAATTATACAATAAAAAATAAAAATCTCGTTAATTTACAAACCAGGCAAATCCCCAGTAGGGTACTGGAAGAAAGAACGATTTTTGAGCTCCTCCTCATAGAGCCTTCTATACATTCCCAACTGTTTCAAAAAAGTATTAGAGAGCATACTATCCAAAACAGAAAAATACAGCACACAAAAACTGTCACATATCCAAAACACAAGTTCTACTGGTAAAGAAAGACAGAACTGTGATCCCCCGTCTAACCTAGTAATCTCAAATCCGGATTCTAACCTACAACTTACAGTTCCCTGGAGGGACTCTATCATGCCTGACTGCTCTTCAGATTTTTTTAAAATGAGTGAAACTTTGGAGACAGCCTCATTGGTTCGCATCTTAAGCTCAGAATCAAATGCCTCCTGTGCAATTCGTCAAGAACAATTCCCAAGGTAAGTACCAATTATCAAGTGATTACATTCATGTGCATCGTATTCACAAGCAAAAGAAAAGAAAGTGAAAATTTTATTTTCGTTTATAACTAATTTTGCAAGGGATGAACACTAGAAAAATTAGTATTAATAAAAGAATTAATTTCAAGCTTTTTGAATTAGAAAATACAAAATTTGGGAAGTCAAATCTCATCCACACCAAGAAGCATAAATGCAAGGGCCACTACCTCTGTGAAAATAAAATAGCTGTTGTAACCCAACAAAGAGTCTGTGATAGATAGATCATAAAACATACAGCATTCTATATGACCATTATGGAGTCCAAATCTTGAAAAATAAACATCATGTTTGAGTATTTATTCTTTAATATGTTGGTACATAAGGGCTGAATTGTAAAATGTATTTGAAAGCTGAGGAATAGTTGCAAATGAGTTACATGAGTGAGAGGATTATAGAATTTTGAATCTCAAGACAAAGATATTGTATTCTTATTATTCTAGGTTTCTCGTAATCTAAGCTCGCTTGAAACATTTACCCTATCCTCTGGTATCATCTTTTACTCTCTATATTTCTGCACACATGATTAACTGTCTAAACTACAAAGTGAAGTAACAGATCATGTAAAAATTCTTAGGTCCTGTAAAATGGTAAAATCGATAATTAAATCCACCAAAGAATCCACAATCTATCTAGAGGTAATTAAACTTCAATATGTTTGTACAGAAGTGCCAATAGTGTAAATTGCCCTAGAAACTACAGAATTAAAAAGAGTTTATAGGGATACGGACCAACTAAAATCTTCAAACTAGGATTGCAGGAAGCAGTACCCTCCCTTGCCTAGTACACATACAGTTGTACTAGAAAAGGGTATGGAAATGGTACAGAACAAATGCAAATTAGAAACTGTACCAACCCACATTGGAAACAGCAGTAATATTTGGCATGTTGGATTCGTAGGAATTCAGGTGCCAAAAGAAAATTGTTTCTGAAGAAAACTACATTAAACTAATAAACTGCAGTAAAATTTCTAAAAAAATCAAAGAAAAACCATTTTTTCTTCGTTAAAAACTTATAAATAACCCCCTCCATGCATGAGCACCTTTAAAGGTACAAGATATCAAGTATGCCTTGGTCCAAATGCTGGTGATCATCCAAGGAAGTGATTGTCAACTGAGAAGATTGAAAAATATGAAAAAGAACAAGATGAAGCTGATAATGCAATTTACAACCTCTTCAGAAAGCATTTAATATGCAAAGTCAGGAGGACACAGATCAGAATATTGCATGTTGGTTGTATGCAAATGGAATTTCATTTAATGTGGTTCACTCTACATATTGGCAAAAGATGGTCAGGACATTTAATTAAGCACCAAAAAGATACAAAAGCACAGACTACGAGAAGGTTTGTGCCAACCTTTTGGCTAAAGATAAAGATATTAGTGATAGACAATTGCATGTGACTCAATCTTCATGGAAAACCTCTCGGGTTTATATCATTTCTGATGAATGGAAGGGTGCTAGAAATAGGCCGATAATCAATGTGATTGCAATGAGGCCAATGATAGAAAAGTTTTTTAAGGCAGTGGAATGCAAGGTTGGAGAGAAAGATACCAAATTTATTGCCAAAATTATAATTGAAGCAATTGTGTAAATGGGGTCAGAAAGTGTTGTTCAAGTGATCACAAATAATGCAACAATATGCAGAGCAACAGGGTTGGTTGTGGAAGCAAGATACCCAAACAATTGGACCCCTTCTGTAGTTCATTCTTTGAACTTAATACTTCTAAACTTTGGTAAAATTCAAAAAATACAAAATATTTATGAAGAAGCCAAAGAAATTAAGATGTTTATTTGTAATCAATAATCATCACATGTCACGAGCCTTTTATAGACATTTCGCTAAGGTAGAGTTGTTAAAAGAAAGTTTTCTTTTGTATTAAAAAAATTCAAATATATTATTTTTTATTAATTTTTTTAATTATATGTAAGATTCATATGTTTTTAAGAAAGATAATTTTTTAATTGAATGTGGTTGAAATACAATTTCCCATACAATAGATTATTCTGAAAAAGCTTGTGGATGTCAAACAAGCCTTGAAAGTTATGGTGATTAGTGATGTATGGGTATTTTGGAGGCAATCTCAAACAAATAGAGCAGATAATATCAAACATTAATTCTTGATGATGATTGATAGGCTCAAATAGATTACTCATCATCTTTCACTAAACCAATATTCTCCCTCATTCATCGTTGTGATATTGATCAACCAATATTGTGTGACATCTATATGATTGCATAAGATACAATCGTGGAGCAAGTCAGAAATATTATTATAGCAAAAGAGCAAAACCCATCTGAATTCTTTTATACGCAAATATATGAGGTAATCAAGAAGAGATGGGATTAAATGACAACTACTTCGCAACTTTTTGCATACGCTTTAAACCCCAAATACAACCATTCTGATATGTTAGCATTGCCAAATAGGACAGCACCAAATATGGATGTTGAAGTTGTCGAAGGATATAAAAAAAAAACTTTCAAAAAAACGTTTACAGATCCTAGAGTTGCTGCGGAGATTCAACATGAATTCAGGACATTTACATCCTTTAATGGAACTTATTCAAATGTTGATGCAATGGCAGAAAAAAAATAAACGGACCCTATAAAGTGGTGGAACTTCCCTGGTGCCACGGCTAGACATTTGTCAAAGCTAGCTATCAAACTTTTGTCAAAGGTTTAACTTTATATGAATTATATTCTAATTTAAATTATTTCTTATTTAATTTTTATTTGATTGCTTGTATTTGTAACTTATAATATAAACTTTTTTTACAGGTTTCAAGTTCTGCATTTGAGAGGAATTGGAGTACATATGGATGAAGTGAACAGCCAGCAAAGCAGCGGAACTTGTATATTTGCAATCCAATCTACATCTCCTATCGCATTCCTACACAAGCTACATGAAAAGCCCTAGTAGACTATGGAATGTACAACCTGAGATGAGTGATATTGATGTATCAAAAATGCATTTGCACTTCTCAATCCCATTGTTGAGGATTCTGACATAGTAGGAGGGTCCTTTGGTGAATCTTATTTGGTTCTAAGAGTCTAGTTGGTGGTCGCACTCAATCCAACTATCCTAACTCTTTAGACAATCTTGATAATCCGGATCTCCAATTTCACGACATTTTTTATAGCATGTGATTCTACTAAACTACTAATGCATTTGAATTTTGTTTCAATAATACAACTATATTTAAATATAGTATTTTGGAAGATGCAGCAATTATAGTATTTTGGAATATTTAAATATAGTATTTTGGAATATGCAGCAATAATAGTATTGTGTTAAATATGTGTATGTGATTTTATGAATGTCGTATCCTGCCATCTCAAAATCAGAGGTCTCGAAAAATAGCCGTATTCATATTCAATACCATTCCCGTATCCGTATCCGTGTCCATACAACTTTGTTTGAATCTCAAAAGGAAAACTCCTTATTCTGGTTATTTAGGCCTCTCATAATGTAAACTCCTTTGCATCATCTTCCCTTGTTCTGTTTCCATATTTTAACCTGCACATTTCTGTACACACACACTACTGATGCACTACTGATAGAGAATATTGGTATATGCAAAAAGTAGACAATGTGTAGAATGTTTGCAGTCTCACCTTCTGGCTAGAAGTTTACTGTGACAAAATAAAATGCCAATATAGGGAGGCTCTATCTATTTGTCATAAATGGAATTTGACTACACGGGGATAAATTGATGGACGGAAACCAGACAATAGAAAAATATTCCATTCTGTATTTACCATTTTGACACCATTAGAAGAAAACAAGGTAGAATTTAGCAATAAAACATACTTATTACAACAGATAAGAAAAAAAAGAACATGAATGCTGCAGACAGTGTACAAATTCAATATTGAAACAATTTCTCAGTTTTTTTACTACACCAGACAGTAAAAAATAGAAGGAAGAATCATACTGTGAATATCAGTTTAATTTTTGTTATAAAGGACGTAGATATCAAACATCTGCTAGTAACAACATAGGGAGCCTGAAAGAAACAAAGTTTACTAATGTCCATGAAGAACCAAAAATTAGCCAAAAGGGGCTGGGATATACATCAGGTACTATAGCAAATATCTAGAAGAACAGTGTCTCTAGAATCAGAAAATATAATAGGGCAAGAAGAGCAGGAAAACATAAAGAAATATACATGAAGGTTAACCTTAAAAAAGGGTAACCATCAAACTAGTACAAGTATAAATAGATGTGTGTGAAGAAGACCCCATAAGCAGTGGAAGCAGATGAAGGCACCCTTACAAGAAACCAAAATACTCAATTGACAGTGTCATGGACAAGTACAACATTGGAGGAATCGACAATAATATTATCAATCATTGTCGGAGTACACTGTCTACACATGCTTCATCTGATAATGCTAGTCCAGGAAAGTCAAAGGCCAAGGACAGGCAGTCAATTCTGCATAGAGCCTTTCATAACTATTAAAGCCAAAAAGCCATTAGTGATAAAAATGAATCTAGTACTGTGAACTTGCCTGCAAGATCAATGTTGTGACAGAGAGATGTTAAGAGGATCCTCGGAATCAAGTCAAGATAGAGCCCATCCATTAGAATGAGATTCAAGGCACTGAGGAGTCTTACCTATAGTAAACCACGAGAACGAGCAATGCCTCATCAATCTATTTCCATCTATATAAGAATCAATAGTATCCAAAAAGCAGTTGGTGTCTCCAACACTTACTACAGGTTGAAATACGTAAGTGATTAATCTGGTTTATCTTGAACCTGCATGGACAGATGTATGCATAAAAGTTTAAAACTAATGAACTCACAAACAAAAAGGGCCAAGCATCTCTGATTAGGGTCGCAAAAAAGCAGATATGGAACCATCAAGGTATAAACAATGATCTCCTGAACAGAACAAAGGAGGCAAACTATTTCACTCTATAAAATATGACTTCTCGTCTCAACATGGAGCTAATAGGACCACAACGGCCAAGGGGAACCCTCAAAGTTTCAAACAACCTATAACAAGTGCTTGTTAAAAAAAAGATTTTTTGGGCTGAGATTAATCAAAGGGTAAGTCCAAGCAATGTTGTAATGTCCCCAAATTTTTATAAACTATGATACCGGATCCCTCCAAAGAGCCCCGGATCTTGGTTCCAGTGCGATCCGGATTGGGTTTCCTTCCAGATTCCGGCAGGATTCCGGATTGGAATCCAGATTCTCTGTGGATTCCTCAGGATGTCTGGGCAAGGAAAAAGGGGCCCCATTTTGACTTTTTTTAAAGAATTAAAGTGAAACTCAACCCTAAAATGACCCAACTAAACCCTAATTCGACCAATAAAGGTTGCCTAAAGTCATGGCGAGTGCCACAGCTGTTGATTCAAATGAAGTTGAAAGGAACCAAATGTTCACCTTGATTTCAATGAAGATTATGAAAAAGAATATGCAAATGGATATTAAGTTTACTGTTTTAATTTTTAAATATGAAATATGGCTTGTGATTTAAATTTTCAGCATGTAATGACATTTTGAGACTTTTGCAAAGTATGGATATGATATAATCATATATTGACAATTATGGATTTATCATTTGATGAGAATCACGCTTCTAACTTCTTATTATTATCATTATATGTTTGAACTTTGAAGTTTTGAACTAATGATGAATGAGCATTGACATGTTACATGTACGGAATCTATGAATATACATGCATATATATGTGTGTGTGTGTGTGTGTGTGTGTGTACATATATATATATATATATTCGAAAATGTCTATATATATATACCCGCTGAGCCAAGATCCGGCCCAAAACAAAACTTCGTCGAATCCCCAAACCTGAATCCGAATCCAAATCCGAACCAGAACCAGGATTGGCTACTTAGTTTATAAAGTGAATTAAATAAATTATTTAATAAATTTGTCAAAAAAATAATTTTAATCAGAAAGAATGACTTTAATTTGTCAATTCTTCTAAAGTTTGGTGCATAAAATCTTTTATTTATGATATTGTTGTGAGTATGCTTTAGTGCCAACTTTTCATTCAATATCATGGGTTCCTCATTTTTATAGTGGCAATTTCATATTTCATGGGGGAGATACTTTCAAGCGGTGCATATAGTTTATGCTGTGAAAATTATTTTAATCTGGCAAAGGTTACATTTGCCACAGTATGATTAATATTATTGAAGCCATTCATTATCAGGGGTATTGTATTTCTCACAGATACAAAGTTTGAGCGATGAAATATTTATTGGCAAGATTTTTTTGGCTACCATTCCAGTTTCTGTGATCGTGTGTATTTCCTGAGCAGCATTTGGGTTGGAGAGGAGCCATCATCTACCAGAGAGGAACTCTTCATTCTCCTGTCATTGTTCAACGAGATGGGCATTTCAGGTGTTTCTTATCAAGTGAAGGGTCTGTGATTGAGATAATTTGCCCTACAGAATTGACGGGTTTCCCTTTTGAGAGGGTAGGAATTAGTGGTGGAATCAACTGAGTAGAGTTGGGCTTCCCTGTACTCAGTGTGAGCTTTCAAACAAAGTTAGCATAGATCCTTTCCAGCGCAGATACTTTCGCACTTTAGTGTGAGATCCTGAAGGTGACTGCAGATGGTAGTAAGGCATCTGTGAAAGGCACCAGCATCAATTCTGAGCAGAAAAGGTCAATTCTGTCATTTAAAGTCATTTCTGGTTGCTGTGCTTCTGGAGTTTAAAATACTAATAAATGCTCAGCGCATTCCAAAACACAAATATCCATATCTTGTATCACTTCCTTTATCTCGCACCAGATCAATAAAAAGGTCAGACATCTTAATAACATCGAGTCATTTAATGTTCAGAATATTTGTTCAGCATTGGAAAGTAAGCAGATGATTTGTATGGATGTAAGAATATTTCTGCAATAAAGATCAGATCCTTATTCTGCAATATTTAGGCCTTATCCATAGTTTTACCATCTCTATGTTATTTGAGTTCAAATTATTTCTAAATTGGAGTTATTGTCAAACATATGAAACAAACCTAAACATGCAATTCTGCAAATAATAAACGGTACTGGTTTTTCATAAATGTGAATGCAACAATGCTAAACGTCCTCTCTAATAGAGAAATTTCTCACCTCATCTTTTGGGAAAATGCAACAAGAAGCAAATAGGAAGTATTTAAAGGAGGAAAGAATATCCAAAGAAATACAAATAGACTAGAAGAGCAAATGAACCTTGGAGAACCAGTAACACCAATGGCTTAGGCAACTTGTAGAGTCAATCTCCTCTGAGGAACCAAGTGCCAAAATAGGATATCTCCAACAAGACAAAGCAAAAAACTGACCCAATCTATGTTTGAATATATTACAAGTGCCATGGGCATGAAATAAGCGAGCCTTGATGTAAGCAACAGATAGACATTGGATATTAGCAAATTTATGAAACAGGCAATTGAAGCAAAGAGAGTGATACAAGTATCAGCGTGAATGAATGTATGGTGGGCCGTGGCACAAGCAATGTGGAAATAGAATGCTGATTGTACAAATCTGTGACCTGTTAAAATTAACAAAGAGAATGACGTGTCTCATCGATCAAAAGTATGACAGCACAAGGAATGTGGAAATAGGATGGTGATTGCACCAAGTTATCAGATAACTTGCCAATATATGTGCATTAATCAATAAGCACCAATCAATAATGTGAATGAAAAGAGTTAAGAGGAAAGTTGATACATTTGCAAAATCTTACCATTTTTTATTAAATATTAGAATTGAGTTAAAAACAAAGATTTCAAAGTGAAACAAAATGGTTTATTAATTATAAGTAATAGAGAGAATATATTCTCCTAGTTAATATTGAACTCTTTATATTTTAGTATTTTGCATGTTAATATTTAAGGTTCTAACACTTAAAAGACAATGAGAGATATTCAACAGGAAAATGGGTAGTTATTACTTGTTGTGGGCAACGTACTATATACTGTAGGTGGTCAAATTGTGTTATGTCCCAGGCCAATATGCTATGCACAGTTTTTCACCTTTCCTCTATGTTTTAATGAAGGACAATTTGTCTGAAACATTTAAGGAAAGCTTGCTGATGGTTTTTGAATCACAATGCCAAAAATATTCATAAAATTCAAGAGCAAATTTGACGAGGCAAATATTCCAAGGACTGGGATACTTAGTATTAATATGACAGACTCTTAACTCTCCTGAGTTAGAGTTTTCCATATAATTTACGGTAGTAGCAGAAGAACCGCTGATTATTGACTTTTCTGATGTCTATGACTTCATCAGGATCAGCTATTGTATGTCCCTTTCAACTATTTCCAGTTAATATAAATTCTATAATTACATGTGTATCATTGACATAGTTAATATGCGTGTCCAAGATGTGGTGTTCAAACAGTTAGGCTATTGTATTCTTACAATGGATATACAAGTTCAAATCCCCACTATGACATCTCAGCACCAGAAAGCATTTTGCAGCAGTAGTCTCACAATTAATTGGTCTGTTGGAATTGTCAGCAGTAATCTCACAATTAATTGGTCTGTTGGAATTGTAAGTCCCGTGGATGGAAATGTTGGTCCCTAGTGGATGGTTGTATGGGGTTTGGACCTCAAAACTAATGCCACGCTAATTAATCTAAAAGAAATGTTGACACAATATCACAAAGCATTCGAACACTAATAATATAACTCCTAATCCAGCTAGTAAATGAATTATTAAGAAGACTCAAAGACTAATTCCAAACCCAGATGATGCAGTAGCATCCAGGCTCATTGGCAATCCTGCACCACCCAAAAAAAAAAAAAATTTAGTGAAATTTGTTTCATGTTTTATGTTCAGTTTTGTTTGAGTGCACTTCAGGAAAGATTCAAGCTCGCTCTGTTTCAGCCTTTCTTTAAAAGAGTTTTGGAGTCATTAGATGCGGCTTTAGATACAAATCAAGTTGCAAGATGAATATTTCCCATTAAAATGATCTGCTATAGAATGGTGACAAGAGCTGTGTGTATAAACAGCAAGGATTCATATAGTTGACATGAGCTGTAATATACTCTTGACGAATTATTAGGTGTCAATTATATTATTAAAATAACTAAATGTTCTTTGCAGAACATTAGGCATAAATGAGGTTTTCATTTGGTAGAGGAATAGAATTTTCAACATCATTACCAGTAGACTTGAGGCTGACCTTGGTACTTGTCCTCCATATTGAAAATGCATCCCCGTCTGGAAGAGCAATATGTGTGCGTCTATGAACATTAGGAGACTTCGAATATAAGTTTCTTTGCATCTCTAAATTTCCTAAAAGCGTACGTTGAAAATTGGGAAACCCCCTATGGTAGTTTCTCTGAGAGCTCATATAAATTAAACTAAGTTTTCCTGAAGTCTTGATGTGTGGCTAACAAAAGCTAAAATACACTGGACCTGTAGTTTTCCAATTTCTGCATCAAAATTCACAAGATTTTTGTGGCAAAAAAATTTCATATCAAATCCCAAAGAGGTAATGGTACAAAGACATCTAAAAATGAGACATGAGATCTGTACATTCATTAATTTTTTCCCAATTGATTGAAAATATGTTCAACTGTATGGGCTGTTGTATCATGTTTGCAAAATATAATAGAATTTCCGTACTAGTCTCTATCTGCCATCTTCAGGTAATTCTGGCTTAAAATAATTTTGTATATCATTATTATGTTTTCCATTGTCAAAACTGTTAATCTTTACTAATTGAAAATATAGTCAACTTTGAGGACCACCCTATCAAGTTTTCAAAATAATGGGTAACCGTTGCTTTTACCACATGAATTCCAAGTTTCCAATACTTTGAGAAGTTATTTTTTTATTTTTTTAGAATTTTAGTGCTTTAGAGTCTTAAAAGTTGCATATCCCTTTTACAATTATAACTATTTATATAAATATGCCTCTCCACGTACCTGTCTCCCACTTTTTTTTTAAAGTGGCATAGCAATACACATCCCCCATCTCCTAGTAAGTATGATTTTTTGAGTTAATACATGTCATGGGCAAGTAAAACATTGAAACAATTAATTCTTTTCGACAAAATTCCCCATGCAATAAGGCTTCTGTACCCTCCTAATGAAAACATCTCTGTGATTTAAAGATATTAAACCCAATTTCCCATTTAGCCATTAATTTGGTAACATCAGTGATTCAGTACCAATACAGAAACTGTATTCAGTAATGATTCATAACTGCATCAAAATGATAAATAGAGCAAAAATTTACCTTAAGCTCTTGTTCCCTCTGTTCAACCTGCTGGGACAGAGTTCGGACCAGGCTACGAAGTTGACAATTTTGTTCCACCATTCCATGAATATCCTTGAATGTCAACTGGTTATAATAAAAAAAAAATTGTGTCATTTCCTACACATCCAATAATAGCCAACTAGAATTACAAACCCTGTGATTCTTAATAAAATATATCAGACACTACTCTACTAGAATATCAATTATTTTACAAGCCTATTTGAAATCACCTTGTCCATAGATGTTCCATCAGATACCAGAGCTGTAGTGTCAATAATAGTGTCCTCACTAGAAATGCCTTCACCAACTCCACATCTTAGCTGAATGTCTCTGCACTCTTTTAAAAGCAATGTAACCTACATCCATAGCAAAAGGGAAATTCAATTTAACATGTTCTAACAAAATTATCTTGCAATAGGCAATATCATGGTTTATTTTGTTAAAAAAATTGACACCTTTAAATGACATCTGTAAAACCATACCTGTGTTTGAAGATCTTGGACATCCTTTAGAGCAATACCATAATCACGCTCTCTCTTACGTAAGTCAACCTATGCAATTTATTCTTATGTAAGAAAGGGTAACTTCTATCTGAAAAATGCCCTCCAGGAAAACTGACAGATTGGAATTTCCATGTACCTTCAAATCCCGTATCGTGTTCTCTAAGCTTGCTTGCTCAGACATTGACTGCTGTAACTTCTCTTCCATTATAGCATATGCCTCAATCATCCTAGTGTGTTCAGCTGTAGAAATACAATGATATTAGCAAGTTGCAAAGTCTTCACATGTTATACTTTGGCTGGCTATATAGTGTTTCTGCAGTCCATAGTAGTGACATTAGGAACACTTTTGGATACAAGTGTGTGAGTTCATTGCATCAACATTTTTGATCATACTCCATGATCTGTCTTTCTTCTCTTCATTCTGATGATGGCTAACGGAGTATGATCCAAAACACTGGTGCAAAATACTCACATATTTGTGGCCAAATTGAAATATATTTATGCTAATCAAATAAGCCACTTTAAAGTTAATTAAAAATCATTTAGAAGTGGGAAAGGAATATACTATATTTGTGGCGTAAATGTCAATCACAACATAAAGCTCATATACCTCTTTCATCCAAAATAAATTCAGCCTTCTCTTCTATCTCACGTAAAACCTGCAAAAAGATTGAACAATCCCAATATTATATCAGATTCTAAATATAGTGAAGTCAAAATTATCATAATTTCTTTCACTTTGCTCTAAATTGTAAAAAAAAATAACTTTAACTAGTGAACATTGTTGTCATCCGTCCCACATACAAATACTACAGAAAATTCAATCCTGAGGAAATTGCAATCTTATATATCAATGCTTCTCATTTAAGAATATGATTTGCTAGACTTTTGGCTATAAAAGCCTTAGGAAATAGATGTGCTGCAAACAATACATCTTGATAGAACACAATAGTGTTCATTTCAAATTTCACCTACAATAGTGTGCATACATTTCACCTATAAACTTCAGATAACAACATCTGTGATCAATACATGGGCACATACTTACTGTAGAAGTTAATGCAAGAATTTATTGAGTGAAATACCAATTATCAGTAGATTGGTGAAGTATCCACATCATAATAAAATGCTTTAAACCTCATGAACAAAAACAAATGGAAATGTCATCTGATTTTCCAACTAACTTAATTACCCGCTCTAAAACAGCTTGTGACTCTTTACGCCCTTGCCTCTCATGCCGCCATGCATCAATAGCCTCTTGATACTTTATATATATTTTGGCTAGCTGCAACAGTAGGCATAAAGATTAGTTCTTTGACAAAGATATTGAACTCCTCTGAACAAATGAAGAAGATACTCACACTCCAACCATCTCTAAGTAAGGAAGCTGCTAAAGCTGTTCCAGATATTCCTGCTGGAATCCTTGGTACAACCATCCCATCACCGTGTAGTTCCAAAGCAGGGTCTGGATCATTGCTCAGTCTGTAGAAATTGAAACATGCACTCAGCTTTGGATCCCATTATCTAGAGTCTAGACAAACATACCTAAAAGAACCTTTTAAATGTCAATTTCAAAGGGTAGGCTTTATGACATTATCATATAAGAAAATTAATTAATCTTTGACAGATTTCAACGTAAATCTGCTTTAGATTGTCATATTATGAAGATTTGTAAATTATATGAAAAATTCAAAAAACTATACATTAACATATTTCATATCATGAAATACCTCAGCCATCTGATGCTCTTAAGGTATCAGAGTTATGCCTTTTCCACCTATTTCCAATTGAGAAGATTTCAAAGTGCTGATTAAACGAAAGAATTATAACAAGTGGTATGAGGAGGAAAGGGCCATCCATTGGCACTTCTGTGAGCAAATCCAAGGACATGTATACAAGAGTACACGAGCGAATTTCATTAGAATGCAGTTCAAACAGGCAAAAACATGATGGATTGGAAAAATACTGATGAAGTATATTAGAGGGTTGTTCGGGCAACCCAAGAGCTTAGTTTTTATATAAGAAAAAGAATGCATCTTTTCATCAAAATCAGCAGACCAAAATGGAGCAGCAAGGTGGAGAAAACAACGACAAACAAAAAGACAAAATGGAAGGGTAAGAAAATTGCCAACACCAAAGCCAAGGATAAGGGCAAGGAAAAAACATGAACTGATCGTGACAGAAAAATACACTTAACTGACTTGATGAGAACAATGTCCAGTGTTGATCCCATTGAAGAACAATAACAAGCAGAACATGCTTCAAATGAGGGAAAAAACAAAGAGATAGAGTGCAGCTCTTAAGTAGATGACAGGTATCATGCATGCATGACAAAGGGCACTTGCATGAGCAAAACAGATTTCAACATGAATGTGAGATCAAAAATTTACTTAATAGTAAAATTTTGATCCATCATAATCTAGTTATCAAGTTTGGTATGCAAACAAAGAAGCATCCTAATCTGTATTTATTGGGTTAGTTTTAACACGGAGCAGAGAAATCAATCAATATACAGTGCAAAAGCATCCCAATCTGTATTTCTCTGTTAGTTGAAAGAGGGAATGAAGAATTCAGTTAATAGAAATGCAAAATCAGATTTGGACTCATCTCAGAATTTACATAAGGCAATGGTGGATGCTGGCAAATCCAAAATCTCCATTGTCAAGCAACCAAGCTAGGCATTTGATTAACGCAAGTGGTGGATTTTCACTAGTTAAGAAAAAAACAAGAAAATAAGCAGATTTGAATGAATATAGTTCGAAAAAAACAAGAAAATAAGCAGATTTGAATGAATATAGTTCATGACCTGCATTCTACGAAGGAAAAAAAGGATGCAGATGAATTGGTATGGCAGTGTGAAGCGTTGTATCAAGAGGCAAATACCACCACCCATAAATTGTCTTTAGCATCGGAGCAGCTAAAGAGGTGAAAACACACTTGAAAGGACTTCTAGACCAAGCAGCAATCAGACACAGCAGCTCACTGTGGTGCTTTCCTATAGGTTTGGCACCTAAGGAGGCAGCTTTGAATAAGATTTCCATCAAAAATGGGTCGCAATGGCCATTGTTTCTTCAAGATTCTTCATGTTTTTGCAAAAAAAATTACAAAACAGCCGATGTGAGAACAGATTTTGAAGGAGTCAAACCACAATTGTATATGAACTCCATTGTACAAAGGTATAAACTAGTATTTGACCCAGTTTTGGTGATTGAGAAGCTGGAGCTGCTCGTACTTGCCAGTGTTTTCACCCAACTTTGGATTTTGAAGGTGGATCATGTTTCCAGTCTCGTGAGCTTGTTTTCTTGTGCCTGTGCTTCATGGATGATGTTTTTGAAAAACTGAAAAGTGTGTATTTGTATTAACAAAATACCAAGATAAGGAAGGCAAGATAAGATAAATCTATTAATTGTTAATGTTTTGGCCTTTACGGCAAAGATCAACGCATTGGACATAGTGGCAATAATAATAATTAATATATTGGATATATTATTGATATATTTAATTATGATAAAATTGGTTGGATAATAATAATAAATATAAAAGGTTATATTTATTATTAAGGATTGATTTTAATAATTA
>MU227705.1:1497930-1520987 GCA_018584345.1 Thuja plicata | reverse complement strand
ATATATATATATAAACAAAGATTTGGTTGTTTTGTTAGGAGTATGTGGAGTTTATCAATGATGATTGCTCATTGTGTTGGCATTGAAAGGACTTGAATTTCAACACACTTTTGGTTGTTTAGGTAAATATTGTTAGGGCTATTCTAGTAAACATATCTCTTGTATTTTTAAATTGGATAAATAAATTGATTTTTACCAGGTCAAAGAACAAGAAATATAATGCTAGAGATGGATATAGTACGGTGACTCAGTTAGGCCTTCAAGTCATAATAAAGATCTTGACTTGATTATGTCGGAGCAAGTTTTGTATACCTAAAGTTGGGGTCTTTGCATGGTTAGTTCTCAAAGGGAAGATCTTAACCATGGAAAAAATTAGAATAATGCGTTTTGAGGACCCCTAAAGGTGTGCTTTATGCTTGAAATAAGAATAATTTATTAATCATTTAATGTTGGGATGTACTTTATTGTGAGCATATTGGAGATTGTTATGTGGAAAGCTAGTTTGGGTTACTACCCTCCACCAATGACATAGAAATTTTAATTAAGGGACTATCAATCCTCCATAAATATACTCTTTTTGGTAGCATATGGATCATTAGCCCATCGTTATTGATTAGGTAGATCTGGAAATAAATGAATAGGAAAGTTTTTCATGACAAGGAGATGCATCTCTCGTCCTTTACAAGTAAAGTGGAAGTAACAATAGTAGAAATTGATATTAATAGGTCAGCATTGCACTTGAAGCATATTTTATTCACAAATTGGGATGGAAAGATGAGGTTTGTTTGGCATGGACAAAGAATCCATCTATTTGTGGGGATTGGGGACAAAGAAGTGAATCAATTAGAGCTCAATCCTTTTGGAAATATTTGCAACTATGTTGGTTTGAACTAAGTTTTCATGGTGCCTCTAGAGGTAATCTAGGGTAGTTTGGAAAAATTTGCATTTATGAGTGATGGGATGGTTTGGTTGTGGGACAATTTGCTACTCCTTTGGAGGAAAACCAAAACAATGTGGCAAACTCTAATGCTTTGATTTAGGGATTTATCATTTTCAAAGACATAGGCATCAAAAAGCTTGAAATTGAAGGTGATTCGACATTGGTGATCAATGTTGTGAGAATCAGATCCATCCCCAATTCAAAATTCTTCATACTGGTGGACAAAATAATTGCTATCATAAGTGTTTTTCAATTCATTTTTAATCAAGCAAAGATATCACAAGACAAATGGGGAGGCTAATGTATTGGCAAATTTGGTAGAAGATGGAATGGTGCTATGCACTCTTGGCTAGTAGACAACAACCTGGCAACGGTGGAAAGAATGTGTTGACTCTAAGAATATCATACTTACATTAGTGGAATTTGGCAAATAAATGACTATGTGACTAAAACTTTTAGTCACGACAACTAAAAATGACTAAATTATACTATTTTTTTGCAATACAACTATAAATGACTCATTTGATCATCGGGTAAAAACACAACTAAATAATTAGTCACATAAATAAAATTGACTAAATAAATGACTATTACTCCTCTATACTAACATTTGACTATTATGGTGGATACTTTGTGACTATTTGTTCGTTAACATGTAATATTACATAGTTCAAAAAAGCTCCTTCATTTTCCTTCCTGTCAACATATTGGTTCTTCTCTCAGGATATGGTGACAATCAATTTTTGTAAACTAAATCTTCAATGCCCTTATTCTCTTCCACAACAAGTTGGTGTCTCCTTCACAGTGATTGTTTATATGTTGTTAATGATGCAAAAGAAGAAGGTCAAGATATAACAACAGAGGAAAGTGAGCTTTCACAACCTCCACATTTATGGGTTATGTGATTTAGTGGAATGTGGGCCTATGGTAGTTATTTAAGAGTGGAAGAAAAAGGCAAAGGAAAGACAAATTGTGATTGTGTTGTTAGTGTTGAATTTCTTCACGTAACTAAGAAGTAATTTTATGTTTGACTCATCCAAGAAATTATTCAAGTGGATTTTGGTGAAAATAGTCCTATATTGTTAAAATGTAAGTGGATCTGACCATATGCAATATAATTTCATGAGTATGGATTATACGCAAATACACAATAATTTTTATCAGAGATGGATGAATCATATGCTTCCCCTCTTCAAATTAATTATTTCTAACATAATGTGTATCCACATCTCTAAGAGAGCCTTTGAGAGGGTGTCTTCAAAAATGATTTCTCTAATTTAAACTATAAAAAAACTCAACCATCCATCATACAATATTCAAACTCATACAACCACATGATATATCAATTCATCAATTCATTGACAACAGTAGCAATAATGGAGGTGCAAATATGTCATTGCTCTTGCATGTCATGCTTCCTCTTCATAGCATCTTATAGATCCATTCACTCCATGCAGTTTTTGGTGTGCCAAATTAGCAAATTATTTCCAACAACCAATTAAACTCCTTTTTTTATCACCTTGTCTATTTCAGGCCAACCGTCTTCATGCCATTCTGCCACATTCATAGGAAAACAATATTTTTTCTCATGATGATCAAGTTGTAAATCTGTCTTTTGGAATCAAATGTCATTCCTCATGCCTAACATGAATCTGCCCTAAAAATGAATGATCTACTCATTGAGCCAACAACTATACACAATACATGACAAAATGACGACTTAGAAACCATTTTATGGGATAATTTTTTAATGTTATTATTGATTAAGGAACAATACAAAGGTCATGCTTGATTATAATTGTACCTAAATTAGAAAAACAATGTTGCAATATGGCTATTTAAAGTGGTAGTAATAATCATTTTTTTTGTAAGTAAAATATGCAATGGTGGATCTAAGTTGAATTTGAAAACATTCACTTCTAAATAAAAGGACAAATTAAGACATTTTTTAAGATAAAATTGACATTTTCTCTTGAACATTAAAAAAAATGATAGGTAAGAGGCCTTGGCTAAATTATTTTATTAATTTTTTATTTTTACAGGTCAACTCAAAGGGCACCAGTAGGAAAGAGTCGACCAGGGAAAACCTCTAGTCTTGCCCCAAAAAGAAAAAGGAAAAAAGAAAAAAAAGAAAAAGGAGACCAATGAATCAATCTCTTATAATCATCCTGTATATGTTTAATGGGGTATTTATGAGGGAATTTACATCCTCATTTACAATTGATACATGTATTACATGTTGGATACAATTTTTGTTGTCTTGTATTATAATACATTCCCTTTATATATGAGGGATCCATACAAGTTACATTTCTTTCATAATTCAACAAGGTTAAGCTCATATATCTAATCAGTTGTCTCTTCTTCTTGTCAAGCGTCTGTAAATTCATAAATTCTACATCACTAAATGAATCATCATGTTCCCGTAATCATACATAAACCAGAATATTCCAATCTATCATTCTTGTTAGTTGAATTCATATCATATATGCATATTACCTTTGTCCTGCAACTCAACCAGTCGGTACCTTAAGAATTTTAACTTATTCCCTCCTATTTGATATTTGATATATATTAATAAATGAAGAGAAACCCAATTGCAAAAATGGTATAGCTAGTAAAAGTTGTTAGCAATAGAATTGCACATTCTAGGTTGCATTGTGATCAATCTACCCATGTTCTGAAGGTCTAGGTGTTGTTTTAGAGCTTCTCGCCGCATATTACCTTTGTTTCACTTAATCTTAAGGGTCTTATCTTACCGGACTATTGTTTCACTTAATCTTAAGGGTCTTATCTAACATTTGATGGATAAGATAACCTTATCATTTTGGACTTTCTGATATACTCATACAGAGATAGATGCTAATGCTTGAACTTTATATTACATATCAAATATTGATTATGGCTATATATTGCTCTTCAATTTATGATTATTTCATTTTATTTTGAAGTTTATATAGTGATATTATGGATATGATCAAGGATTAATAATATATAAGGAAGTACTTATTTGCTAATATTCTTTCCTAGCTCCAAATATTGGACTCTTTCAAATTGTTAAGGATGTTTTCAAAATAGCTCATAGCTTCATTTTCAATCTCTATAGGATCATCTATAGTGGTTCCATTGTTGGTTTTTATTTTAATTATTTTGTTAACTGATCTTCTTTGTTTAGTGCTATTATGGAAGAACTTAGTATTCTTATCTCCTGCCTCTAACCATGTCTCCCTAGACTTCTGACGCCAATGGATTTCGACCTTATTTAAGATGTCTTCATACTCTGTAAGTAGCTCCTTTTCTCTAAGGTAGAGTGTTTCATCCATTCCTTTTTCAATTATTGTAGTATTGAATTTTTCTAATTCTTCTTCTATTTTAATTTTGGCCTCAAAGATGTTACCAAAATGATCCTTATTCCAAATCTGAAGCTTGTTTTTTATAATCTTTAATTTATTAAATACCTTGTATAGCCTGGATTCAGAAACCTCTGCTTCTTTCCATCATTGTTCTATAAGCTCAAGAATTTTCCCATCTTTCAACCTTATTTGCTCAAACTTAAATGAGCGTCATTTGGGTCTTATGTCTTCTATTATTATAAATTGGACCAAGTAATGATTAGATCCATAGAATGATATAATTTCAACTTTCATGGTATGAGGAAAAATCTCTAAGATACCTTTCAAAAGAATTTATCCAATTTCTCAGCTATGTTACTAAATCCTTTACTTATGTTATTCCACGCGAACGAGTTTTCAATTGTTCTGATTTCGATAAGGTTATTTCTATTGATCTAGTTATTGAAGTCTTTGACTGCTCGTGTCAATTTTTTACATCCTCCCCATTTCTCTGTATGATTAGTAATGGCATTAAAATCTCCTCCAACAATACAAATCTGATCGGAAACATTATGTAAATGTTGTTCAATCTCATTCCAAACTTTGTTCTTTTCCTTATTCTGGGTAGGACCATACACATTAACTAGGAGGAAATTAAGATTATTCTTTATGCTCTTTACCCATCTACTTATCCAATTGTGTTGGCACCTGTCCATAGTGAACATAATAGATCTCGGATCCCAGATAATCATGAGTCCTCCAGAAGCTCCATCGGCAGGGGAGTCAATAATTTCTCTAACGCCTAGTTTTTGTTAAAAGAGTTAATATCTTCTTTTATAGTTTTGTTTCTTGAATCATCGTAATTTATGGATTTAAATTAGTTATACAACATTTAATGATACACTACTTTTTAAGGGCATTCATGCCCCTAACATTCTAGGTTAGGAGCACCATGGCTTTGTGGGAAGGAACTTCTCCTTCCTTGCATGAAATATGGAGGCCAGTTTTATTTGATCCTTTGTTGAGCCATCTTTATTTTGTAGCTCAGATAGGGATTTCCTCTCCCTTTTCTTTCACTATTTTGCATAGTCTGGTGTATCCTTACTTTTTTTTTTTGGGGGCGATACCTAAGGATTCCATCTCATTTGGATCTTATCCTTCTCATTTAGTTATGCTATCATCTTTTCCATCTCATTATTGTGTGACTTCTCATTACATTCCAAAAATTTTGCAATCAACAATTGTTTCTGTAGGGCAATTTCTTCCTCATCAATTATTTCCTCTAGAAACTTGTCCATTGTATCATTAACCACCTCATCACATAAATAGTTAATTATTGTATTGAATTCTTTTCCCACCTTTTTGTTGTCCTTAATGAAGATTAGTGTATTTGGAGTTCATCTTGGAGTTTTGATTGGGAGGAAGAGTTCATTTTTTAGATATGTTCATTTAAAAGGAGGAGCTAGTTTCATCTTATGATGGAACTTGGAGTTTGTTTTCAGTGGAAGAAGGGAATTTTATTTTCCCATGTGGGCATATAGAACAAGGAAGGGATTTTATTTTTTGCAGCACTTGGTGGACATCCAGAGGGTTTTAGTTTTGGAGGGATTTTGAGTACATTTTGAGTTGACAAGGTCTTGCGAGTAATTGTGCTTCAGTTTCTTGCAATTGTATCTCTATTTTTTACGGATTTATTCCTACATCCGACCGCAAAGTGTTGGCATTATGATAGTTTTGGAGGAGATATGCAGAGCGGTCATGAGTGGATGGATAATTGGTTATCATTGATGTCAATGCATTCAGTTATCATGATTTTAGTGATCAGTAAGAACTGTTCATGATCAATGAAGGCAAGATAAACTATGTATGTTGACTGGTGTTCATGAAGAACAATATCAGACACATAATGTGTTAACAGTCGAGTTATGGAAAGATTCAGATGTTGCAATCATAGATACAATATGTATATGGTATGTGGAATCCATGATTCCAACCGCAACAATTTATCTCAAGTTTTGGATGAACTATGTTTCGAGTGAGAAGGTATGTTACCGATCTGATCACCGATCATAGTTTCATATTAATTTGATTAAGGTGGTGGATCTGAGGCTGAAAGATTAATTTTAATATTGGAAATATGTTTGAGGATGACATATTGGATGTTGTTGACACTGATTTCAAGGAGGTTGGCTAATCTTTTGAGCCGACTGTGATGGAAAGTTCTAGGTCCTGTGTGACCTAATGACAATCTATATAAGGAGCACTAAATCATTTGATTTAGGGTTGCAATCATATTTTTAGATTGGGTGATCACGAATTAAAGGATCAGAGATCAGTATAGCGCCAGGAAGGAAAGGAGCAGAAAATATATGATAGACAATCAATGCCATTTTACAGATCAACATATCTTGTTGTTCCCTAATAGCTGCAACAAGCTAAATCCCTTAATAGGGTGAACTTTAATAGGTTCTTATTTGTAAATCCTTTAACAAGGTAACTTCTTTAGTGGGGTTTGAAATCCTCTAGTGAGGTAGATCATAACTGATCTTATTGTACTACTAACAGTGTACTACTCACTCCTAATAGGGTGAACCCTAAGAAAGGGTATTTGTAGCTCTTAACATGAAAAATTCATTTATTGTAGTATTAGGCTTGTGGGTGTCATCTCTGATGAGACCATTTACCGTCTCTATTATATTAATCTTTATACTCTATTTTTTAAGTATTACCAAAACATTTGTGGACCCTTAATCAGTTGAACTTATGTCAAAGTATAATTGGAACCATTAAACCCATGGGTAGAATATATATGTCATGTTTTGCCAATATTATATATATTGCAGTATTTCATATAACAATCATAATGTGTGTTCTAATATTTGGATCAATTTGATTAAGTATACTTGTATGAATATTTCTACACATTAACTAACCTGCCAGGAAGTAGGAGCAGCTTGAGAGTGGTCAACAACATTCAAAGAAGACGTTGAAGACCAGCTACGAATGGATAACCATCATGGCATTAAAAGACATGACTACTATAAATGAGGAGCCACTGTTCCAGAAATGCAGGAATGTAGCACTGCTATATTCCCTCCGCGCTCCCAGCATGTTGACTTGGTCGCCCAAACTTCATTGCATATGTCGTGGGCTGTTACGTTTCCTGTTTTTCCTCTCTAGCGTGATTTCAGTCAGATTGTTCCTTTTCTGTTTTAGAATACAGATTTGATCCTCTATTTATAGGAATGGGACTATTAGTTTGTAAGTTCAGAAGTTTTGGAATATATTGTTCAGTTGTATCTTACACAACAAGTTCATTTCCCAGTTTTATGTATTGTTCTTATGTAATCGGTTCTTGAAATATAATGATGTAACTTTTGGTTTATCTTCTATGTTAATAGATTAGCAGAAGCCAACCAAGGGTGCCCACTTGGGAGGTGGATTAGAGTAGAGTAGAGTATCTTTACTTTCAACATTCCCAACATTCTAGATAGAAGATTACAGTTTCTTCCTGCAACATTGTACTTTGTGAATGTTCCTGCAGCACCTGCAAGGATAGTTATAGTGGATGCTCTAGGTTGAAAGAATAGGCTTAAGTAGAGTTTGCAATTTTTAGCATTCATTTCAGTAAAGAGTAAGTGTGTTTCCTTTCCTGCATCTCTAGTATAGATTCCTTTCATGCGCTTTACCTTCCTAAAGCATAGGTAGAATGAATCTTTAAGGGACTTAGTGCACATACTGTGCCATACCATTTCAAGTATACATCCCTGGGTTGACAAACTATATGCACCTCATGGTGGGAGAATTGATCCTTAGATTGAATAAACTATTCCTAAGAGAGGCTTTGGGCACGATTACTAAGCACCTATTGTGAGGCGGTTCATTTTTGGCACCGCTGCCGAGGATGGTGTCAAGCTAAGAAACTTTATGAGTCATTTTTCATTTCTAGATAGTTTTTAAATAGTGGGTTGTGGTCCTGAATTTGCTTCACCAATGTGAAGAATTCATTTGCATGCATCGAAGGGGAAGAAGAAGAGACGAATATGGTAGATTTCTTCTAGGAGAGTCTACAAATTTGAATGAAAAGTTGAAGAAGTTGAGTTACCTTTTGTTGACGCAAATCCCAAGTTTCCTATAGAATCTTCCTTTGGAGCAGAGCCTTTTGATATAAGTGGTTTTTGGCCTTTCGCTAAAATCTTGGCCAGCTATCTTGATAATTCTGGCACAAACGCACCTATTGTTAACAATCCTATAGCTAATATTCCTTTCCAATAGCAACTCTAGATCCCAATACCTCCAATAATGGCACAACCTACTTTCTTATTTCCTCTACCAAGCCTTATAAACAATGCTAATCTCAAAAATATACCCTCTGTTGCACTCCCAAAGTTTTATGGCCTGATAACCGAAGATCCTGACACCTTTTTGTTTGAGTTCGACATCCTCTGTCATAGCTTTGACTATAACACCGATAACCACAAACTCAAACTATTTCCAGCAACCCTGAAAGAGTCATCCTTACGATGGTTCATGGGCTTAGGAGCAAATGCATCAAGCACATAGGATGAGATGCAGACTCTATTTTTGCAGGAATACAAAGAATATTGCAAGGGGAGTGACCCAAGGGGAGATGACATTTTTAGAATGTCACAAAAGGAGGACAAAACCTTAGAGGACTATGTTTCACATTTCTTATACACCATGCAGAAGAATCCCCAACATGTTCTAGCGGAGGATTCACAAAAACTAGTCTTCTTAAGAGGAGTGAACGATAGCTTTCTGGAAGCACTGGACCTCATGGCTGGTGGGGACATATCCTAATATTCTTGGGATGACCTCAAGAAAATCTGTCTCAACTACTCCAGATCAACTGGGAAGAAAAGTAGAGGATATTGGTCTACAGTCACTAAAGGGGAGTAGTTCGGGCGTTTCCAAGCTGGAGATATCTAATTTGCTCGCAGATTTCAAGCAAGACATCATTAATGATGTTGCTACACATCTTGACACCGTGATTGCTAAGAAAAAACATGCAAATGTTGAATTATAGTTAGCTAAGTACTGTCCTCATTGTCGTAAACAAAAGAAAGACTGTGGATGCAAGCTGGTGGCGAACCTGGAAAATCAACATTTGCCTATAGAGTACATGAAGATAAAAAGAGATGATGAGCAAGTGTTCTTCGTTGCTCAATGCCGACCATGGGCTCCAAGACAAGGTATACCTCAGGACTCATTACAATTTTCAAATCCTTACAATAGTCAATGGCAAAACCAAAGTTATCAGAATCCTTCTCAGTTCTCAGCCAACCTGGAATAACCAGTGGCATACCAGAAAAAAACCAATGGCCTAACCAGTAAAATAACCAGTGGCCTAACCAGCAGAATCAATGACAACCACCTCAAGGAAATTGGCAACAAAATAACCAATGGAGGGGGCCTCCACAATGGCCTAACCAAAATCTTGCTTTTCCATAGTCACCACCTCCAGTCCCTCCTCTTGCAATAATGCCACTTCCTGTAGCCACTAGTCCTAATCCAAAGTCAACCCAATTACCTGCTCAGCCGCAACCTAACCCAAATAGCAAGCAACAATAGCAACCAATGTATACCACTGATACACAGCAGTACCCTGCCAATGCACTTGAGATATCTGATATCCATTTGAGGTCTAGTACCACTCTGCCTGCACCCAAACATCCTATTATCATAGAAGTTGCAGACACTCCTGCAGCATCAGCACCTCTTCCAAAGGCTACATTGCAAAATGCCACCCAACCAACACAAAAATCTAGCAAGACTGATGTTAAAACCTTAGTTGACCCTCCTTTTCCACAAAGGCTCACCATAGAACAACCTATTTCCCAACAGGAAATGTCGTTTGATATTCTTGAGCAGCTGAAAAACATGCACATCCAAATCCCTCTGTTCCAAGCTATCAAAGATGTTCCTATCTATGGAAAAACTATTAAGGACGCATGCCTTAAAAAGCATGGAACGAAAAAGAAGGACCCTCAAACAGTTCATGTGACAGGGCAACTTGTAGATATCATGTTGGGCAACGTAGTTATACCCAAGTATTCAGACCCTGGAAGTCCAGTAGTTGATTTGATAATTAATAGACAATCTGTGAAAAATGCTTTAGTTGATTTGGGAGCAGCCATAAATGTAATGACCAAAGATACAATGCATAAATTAAGTATAGAGGGATTGAGAACAACTCCAACAGTGTTACAACTTGTTGATAGTTCAACAGTCACTCCAGATGGTCTTATAGAGGATGTGGTAGTCACCTTGGACTCATGGGAATACCTTGCTGATTTTCTCATCTTATCACCTAAAGTAAACTTTGTTGGCTATCTAGTCATCCTAGGGAGACCTTGGTTAGCCACCACTGATGCAAAAATTAGTTGCAGATCAGGAAGTATGACAATTTCAAATGGTCAGGAAATAAAGAAGCTAGCACTGTATCCTCCTGCCCAACCCCAGCCAAACTTGAGAGATCATATTTGGCCAGAAATAGGGGATGAGGAAGAAGAGCTCAACTCCGTTGCCCAACTTATGATGATGCATAGACAATCTTTTCTGAAAATTCAAGAGGAAGATGATGTAATACAGAGTATTCTTACCAATGAGTGTATAGTAGCAAAGGATGTTTCTGAAAGTTCTATTTTACAGCTATGTACCTATTAGAACTGTGTCTTTCTAGCAAACCCTGAGATAATTAGCCAATTACTACCATGTGAAGTAGCTACAAGCTCAGTACCTGAAATGTCAATGGTAGAGCTAATAAATACTGTGGAAATTTCCCCTGGTCACAATCTCCATGTGAACAACAAGTTGCCACCACCACAATTGGCATTGTTAACCAAACTCCTGTGTAAGCATGAGAAAGCCTTTGCTTGGGATTACAGAGATATGCTAGGTCTGAACCCCAAACTCTGCACCCATAGGATCTACATTAATGATGGAAGCTTACCACTTCATCATCCTCAAAGAAGGATAAACCCATCATTGTGAGAAATAGTCAAAATTGAATTGCAAAAGTTACTAGATGCAGGTTTCATCTATCCAATCTTTGATAGCAAGTGGGTATAACCTTTGGTCATTGTACCAAAGAAGGGAGGAAAATGGCGGATATGTGTGGATTATAAAGAATTGAATAATGCCACAAAGAAGGATCATTTTCCTTTACCATTTATTGATCAAGTCCGGGACACTCTGGATGGTAAGAAATACTTCTCCTTTCTGGATGGATACAACAGTTACAATCAGATCAGCATTGCTCTAGAAGATCAGGAGAAGACCACATTCACATGCCCCTAGAGTACATATGCTTATTATGTATTACCATTTGGCTTATGCAATGCACCAACTACTTTTTCAGAGAGTTGTAATCAACATCTTTATTGACATATCACATGATTGTATGGAGATATATATGGACGACTTTACTACATTTGGTGCCACCTTTGAGGAAGCCGTAAATAATTTGGAAAGAGTACTAATTAGATGTCAAGAACACAACTTGTCTCTCAACAGTGAGAAATGCTTCATGATGATGCAGGAAGGCGTAGTGCTGGGACATTTTATCTCCGAAGCTAGAATCCAGGTAGATCCTGCAAAAATAGAGGTAATTCTCACACTACCTATCCCTACAAAGAAAAATGATGTTAGGTCTTTCATAGGAAATGCTGGTTACTATAGGAGGTTTATCCAAAATTTTAGTCAAATTTCTAACCCTTTGTATACCTTGCTTACCAAAGAAGCCGAATTTGTTTGGACAAAGGACTTCCTGCAGCTGAAGTCACTGTTGACAACTACACCCATACTTAGGGGCCCTGACTGGTCTTTTCCATTTCACATTCATATAGATGCTTCAGACTATGTAGTTGGTGTTGTCCTAGGACAAAAAAATAGTAACCTACAGAATGCAATTTACTACATTAGCAAGAGCCTTCATGGACCAGGCTTAAACTATACAGTGACTGAGAAAGAATTACTAGCAGTAGTTTATGCTCTAAACAAATTTTGACATTATATAACTGGTTATCCCATTTTTGTTCATACTGACCATGCAACAATTAAATATCTCATGAACAAATCTGTCATCATAGGCAGGTTAGCAAGATGGCTTCTTCTTTTGCAGGAATTTGACATTACTGTCATTGACAATCCTAGGAAGGCAAATGTGGTAGCTGATTATCTATCCAGAATCCACCATGCTAAAGAACATACTACTCTGATAGATGATGCATTTCTAGATGAGCATTTATTTCATATTGTTGTCCAAAGTCTGTGGTATGCTGATATGGCTAACTATCTTGCAGCTAAAAAAATGCCAACACATTTTTCTTATAAGGATAGGAGACTGCTTGTCGAGAAAAGCTTCAATTTCTCTTGGATTGATAACATACTATTTTACACTGGACCTGATCAAGTAATGCAAAGATGTGTGCGAGAAGATGAGACATATGACATTCTCCATGCATGTCATAATGAGCCATGTGGGGGACACTTCGCAACAAAAAGGACAGCCTAGAAGATTTTAACAACTGGATATTACTGTCCTACACTTCATAAGGATGCAGCCAGCTACACAAGGAAATGTGATAAATGTCAGAGAATGGGCCGACCAACAAGATCAGATGAAATGCCCCTCAATCCACAGGTGGTGGTAACTCCATTTGACAAATGGGTCATGGACTTCATTGGCCCAATAGACCCTCATCTAATGGGAAGTCTTACATCCTAGTGTGCACTGACTATCTAACCAAGTGGGTCGAAGTAAAATCCATGAAGCATGCTCGAGATCATAAGGTTGCAGAATTTTTGTATAATGAAATTTTCACCAGATATGGAGTCCCAAGAGAACTTTTTACTGATCAAGGTGCCCAATTCACTTCCAATCTGATAACAGAGCTCATGAAAGAATATAATATCAGACATCGGAAGTCAAGCCCCTATCATCCTCAGGCTAATGGACAGGCCGAAGTTACAAATCAAGAAATTAAAGCCATCTTAACAAAAATAGTTCATTTGCGTCACTAGGACTGGAGTGACAGACTATCAGAAGTCATTTGGGCATATAGAACAACCTAGAAAACCACCATAGGGTTCACTCTGTTTGAATTGTTATATGGAAAAGCAACAATGCTACCCATTGAATTTGAACACAAAACTTTGCAGACAACATTGGAGTTAAATATTGATCTTCCTACAACACAAGAAGAATGACTGTTGCATCTCAATTCCTTGGATGAAATGCACAAATATGCCCTGGAGCGCACTAAAATAGTCCAAAAGCAAAGGAAAAAGTGGCATGACTCACATATTAAGAACAAATAGTTTCAAGTTGGCGACTGGGCATTACTATATGATTCCAGATTCAAGAAAATATCAGGAAAGTTGCAGACAAGATGGCTGGCACCATATGAAATAAACCATGTCTTCACCAATGCAGTCGTGCAGTTGACCACAATTGACCCAATACACTTCAAACTATTAGTCAATGGACATCGGCTAAAGTTGTATCACCAACCTCAAACAAAAGAAGACTTCCTGCAACAATTCTGACAATAAATTTCAAAAGAGCAACAGGTAACACTTCCTGCAGCAGAGGGTGCAAACCTTCTTCCTGCAGCTCTTCAATAGAATTTCATCAAGCATGTCCATAATAAAAACTTCATGTTTACATTAATTTCATTTCCCCATTCACTTTCTAATTTTTCTTTCCAACTCATCTCATTTCTTTATCTTCCACCCAGCCACCTTCCACGTCATCACCATTTTCCTTTCTTTGCTTCAAATAAGAGTCAAGTACGCTGACACAAGCTGCTACCAATTTCATTCCACTCTCGCCACCTTTTTCTGGCACGTGCAATGATCGAATGATAGGTACAAGCTTTTCAAATTTTTCCATTTTTAGCACATATATTTTGATGATTATATCTAGTACTATAATAAATGTATCATTGCGGCATTAAGCCAGTTCCATTCATCGTGCCAAGTATTCCAAGCGGGGACACTTGTCAATGTTTCTTAGGGGGGAAGTGTATTAATTCCTAAAATATCATTTCTATTTACTCCTAAAAGATTTAACGTCACCTCGAATCTATACTTCGCCTTTGTCTCATTAAAGTCCCATTGTTATATTGCACAACTGTTGTACCTTTATTCCCAAATTATCTATGATTGTCAGACTTGATGTGACTTATAATTAAATTATGTAGCAACCCGCAGTAAGAGCTATAATTTCTCTTGTTAAAATACATCACCATTGTTCATGCTAAGAATAACAAAGGAAATCATAAGCAAGTCCATAGTTTTAAAAATGAGTAGTCTGAAACTCAAAAAGGAATAAGGCATTTATCTACTACAGAGCAGACAAATTGAAAATTGGCAAGCACAGATGGGTGGCCAGTTGCAGAGACATGAGCCGGTAGTACATGGTGTGCTACTTTCAGATGTTGAAGCAGTAAGAAGGTTTAATGCATGTGGTTGGTTAGGATATTTCTTAAAGTTAAGAGAGTGTGATGAAGACTCAACAATTGAATTTGCAAGTACATTTTAGGAAGGGAAAGCAACTGTATGGGGATTGACAGTGGTCACCATAGAAGAATGGATAACAGAAGTTATTGGGTTACCAATGGTTGGGGATCACTACCCCAATGTGCATGATGCCAGATTAGTTAGGGCCCAGTTTACCCTACCAAGTGACCCTCCTTTGGAGATTACTAAACAAGGGTGCAAAAGAATGTTTATCCCTCCGCCGTATAATGAGTTGGCTACGCATATTATCAGTTATTTTACCTGTGAAGGGAGATTTTCCAATTTTTGCACACATCATTTTAAATTACTTAGTATATAAGGCATAATGTTCCAATGAATGTCCCCAATATATTGTACAATATGCTATGCATCAGTGCTGAGGAGACCCAAAAAGGAAATGTCAATTCTGTCACCCACCATGCCCTAATTAAATTGCTAATAGAAAGATCTCTTAGGGATGCCTCTCCCTTGGCATGGTCATAATTTGTCCAGCATAAAACCCTACAACCACAGGTTAACCCTAATATGTAACCTGGTCATGATGATGCAATACCAATTGACCCAGTCGTTGAGCAAGATACCCAAGGGGCAGAAACTGAAAATCTGCAAGAAAGCATGCCTCTACTTGCTCATGAGAGAAATGTACCTACTTCTACCTGAACAAAAGGAAAACAAAAATTAGAGGGAGAAACTTTTGTTCCTGCATCCAAGCCACAAACCCCTACAGCCTCAAAGGGGAAGAAAAGGAAGTTGGTTCCTGCAGCAGTTACTCCTGCAGCAGAGAAACCAAAGAAGGTTAGTTAGAAAAAGGCTATGGAGGTTGAAGAAACCCCAGTGTGAAGAAGCCCTAGAATGAGAGGAAAACTCCCTAGAGTATCCACAGAAAGCCAACCCATTTCCTCTTTGCAATCTAATGAATAGCCCCATGTACAAATTATTCTGGATGATTCCCCAAATCAATCTACAATTCCAGACATTATTCAAAACTCAAAAGATACATGTGAACCTGAACCTAATGTCTACCAAAATAGTCCCCAAGAAATCCATCAGAATATCTCAGACAACAATGAGGAGAATGCCTCAATAACCCATCAGTCAGCCTACTCAAAGACTGCCCTAGTTCCCTATAACAGAACTTGGTTAACAAGTTTCTTAGAACAGTCATGGAAGGAACAGAGGAAGCAAAGTAACCAAGCAGAAGATTGTGGCCCAATCACCTTGCAAACGCTTCTCTTTGGATTATATAATAAGTATGTTTTAAAAACAACTTTATGGGGAGAAGAGAAAAAGAAAATGAAGAAAGTAATAACAAAGCAAGGGAAGGAGATTGCAGAGTTGAAAGAGCAATTGGCAAGACAAAAATAAAAGATGGATCATGCCCTTAAATTGGCAGATCAAATAATTACATGTAGGCCACCCCTAGAGTTTGTGCCATATGTTTGAAAGAACGGTTCCTCTTGTTCCAACTAATGATGACTATTAAAGATATAGACTCTAAGTTTAAATTAGCTCAAGAATTTTATGGCCTATACAGACCCTTCCCTCATGGCAGCAGAATTTACTTTGCGAATTGTATATACATAACTTCATTATTCCAGTAGAGATTGAGTGGAACCCTCTACTTTACATAGGAGATGTACAACTAAGGGCATTAATGTCCTAGATGCACAATGAAGCCAATTATGACAGACAGCTGGAAAATTATAGGGAATAGGAGAAAATAGAACCATTGCCATTAAGGGCAGAGAGAAACAAGCCAGATATACTCCTTAGAGATTGGTTGAATTTGACCTATGGAAAAATTAAAGAGGAAACAAGGGATAAAATTTTTGGGATTAGAACAGAGGTCTATGCAGAGTATGATGGTTTGTCTTAATTTGTCTTTTAGAGAGCCCTAGTTGGTGCTAGAAGTAGGTGGGGAAGGTTACTCGAAGCATTTAAGAAGTCAAATCCACACAACCCTATCAACCTCCAAGCAGCTTTTCACAGAGCACTGAAATATATGCAGCTGGGTAGGCAAATTCGACAAGAACTTTGGTGTCCACTCACCATGCAGCCGCCAATTCTCCTTTGGCCCCTATATGACATCAATGCTGACAGACTTGACCGGCAGCAGGAGGATCACAAAGAGGATGTTTGGGAGAAGACAAGGGGATTCTATTATACTTTCAAGAGCCAGAGGCGAGGGAGGATAAATGTTGGTGGTTTCTGAGTAACTACCAGAAGATGCAATGCTTGAGGATAAGCATTCAACTTACCAGGGGGCAGATGATGAGACCATTTACTGTCTCTATTATATTAATATTTATATTCTATTTTTTAAGTATTACCAAAACATTTGTGGACTTATAATCAGTTGAACTTATGTCAAAGTATAGTTAGAACCATTAAACCCATGGGTAGAATAGATATGTCATGTTTTGCCAATATTATATACAGTGTAGTATTTCATATAACAATAAGAATGTGTGTTCTAATATTTGGATCAATTTGATTAAGTATACTTGTATGAATATTTTTGCATGTTAACTAACCTGCTAGGAAGTAGGAGCAGCTTGAGAGTGGTCAACAACATTCAAAGAAGACGTTGAAGACCAGTTGCGAACGGATAACCATTATGGCATCAGAAGATATGACTACTACAAATGAGGAGCCACTGTTCCAGAATTATAGGAATGTAGCGCTACTATATTCCCTCCAGGCTCCCATTATGTTGACTTGGTCACCCAGACTTCATTGCATATGTCGCGGGCTGTTACGTTTCCTAGTTTTCCTCTCTGGCATGGTTTCATTCAAATTGTTCCTTTTCTATTTTAGAATAAAGAGTCAATCCTCTATTTATAGTGATGGGACTGTTAGTTTGTAAGTTCAGAAGTTTTGGAATACATTGTTCTGTTGTATCTTACACAGTAAGTTCATTTCCCAGTTTTATGTATTGTTCTTATGTAATCGGTTCTTGAAATATAATGAAGTGACTTTTGGTTTATGTTCTGTGTTAATAGAATAGAAAAATCTAACCAAGGGGGCCCACTTGGGAGGTGGATTAGAGTAGATTAGATTTACTTTCAACATTCCCAACATTCTAGATAAAAGATTACAATTTCTTCCTCCAGCATTGTACTTTGTGAATGTTCCTGTAGCACCTGCAAGGATAGGTATAGTGGATGCTCTAGGTTGAAAGAATAGGCTTAAGTAGAGTTTTCAATTTTTAGAATTCATTTAAGTAAAGAGTAAGTGTGTTTTCTTTCCTGCAACTCTAGTATAGATTCCTTTCATGCATTTTACCTTCCTGTTGCATAGGTAGAATGACTTTTTAAGAGACTTAGTGCACATACTGTGCCGTACCATTTTAAGTATACGTCCCTGGGTTGACAAACTAAATGCACCTCATGGTGGGAGAATTGATCCTTAGATTGAATAAACTATTCCTAAGAGAGGCTTTGGGCACAATTACTAAGCACTTATTGTGAGACAGTTCAATCTCCACCATGGTTTTTTCCCTCTTACATGGGTTTCTACAATAAAATATTTGTACTATGTGTGTTGAGCTTATGGATGCTTGATAATGTTTATTATTATTTTTTTACTTAAGTTATATGCTATGTGGTTTGGAATTTAATAGTGCATATATCATATCGGTGGTTGAATTTGTTTGTTACCTATTTGTATTGATTCACCCCCATTTCAATCATAAGATTTCCAACACAAAGTTTTGCATGATTTTGGTGCGGTTATGAAGCAATTTTGATTGATTTAGAGTGCCACATGAATTATACTTGGTTCTAGGAGAGTTTTGAGGTGGTCAATTGCATGTTTCTATCAGATTGACCCCTCTTTCTCCTTGTTTTTTTCTTCTATCCGACCCTTCTTGATTTTGGGTCTATATTTTGTGTTTTGAGCTCATTTTTTGGGGTTCCGACTTTTGTCCATTATTTTGCACATTGCAAAATTTTGGTAGAATTTTTTGGGCATACAAATTCGTAGCAAATTTCTTGGTTCAAATATACGAAGACTAATTCCTTCTCCATTATTTTATGTCCAACATTGATTGTAAGTTAGTTGATTCAAATATTGTGTTTTCACCTCTGTTTAATCAATATCCTTTCATTGTTTAATGCGGAATTTGATATCCCATGGTGCAAATATGTGATTTTGTCTTTCATTTTGATGTTCATGAAACTGAGAAAATATTAGTGTTTTCCTCTTCAAATATTAGAATACCAGGACTTGTCATAAGAGTTAATTTTGTAGGGTATATCTAATTAAGTTTTTTAGTTTGAAGTGTCTTTTATGAATGATCCTATAAAGTTTTTAGGTCCAAGTTAGATTATTGTATTGGTGCATCAACTTTTAGTTTTAGATTTTCATTTTCACACACACATCCTTCTATCTTTTTCCTCTTTCAAAATTAGTATAGGTGAGTACCATTAAGGAACCAACCTTTTAATATTGATGATTCACTCTCTCCATAGGATACCATAGTGTGAGAGTGTTTCCATGTTTCAACGGGATAGATAGATTCCACATCTTTCTATAGGCACAATCTTGATTGACATCAAATTTTGGCACGCCCGGTGGGACTTCAAACTGATATTTAGTTCTATCGAGCTTCATATTTTGTTGTTGTTTCTATTTGAACAACTTACAACCTTCATGGAGGCAAATTCTAGCACCCGACGACTCTAATTTTTATGGTTTTCAACAGATCTGGTGTTTTTTCTACTTATAAGAAAGGTATAATGAGGTATAATTAGCTGTGGTGAATTTAGTTTTACCAAGTTTCACCTTCAATGGTAAGGAATCTACCTTTTGTGACATTTAACCTAGGAAGTGCTTTAAATAATCAACAACATCATGATATTTTGGCAGCTGCATTAAAAGGCCTACCATTTTTCACTGGCAAAGAACATGTTTCAACACTTGAGCACATCAAGGAAGTGACTTCATAATGTGGTATTTAAGTTTATAAAACTTAGATTTATGCTTTGGAACACTTATAGGACATCTAGATGCAAAATGACCTATCTTATTGAATGAAAAAAATTTCAGAGGTAACTTTCCTTAAAATGTACCCTTACCTCTCTTTTCTCTTCTAGCAATCAGGCCCATAATTTCATTTAACTTTCTTTCTTCTTCCCATATCTATTCCCAGTCATCAACATATTCACTAAGCTCTTCTCTCAAGTCACTTCTGTTGGTGCTCGTAGTTTCTGATAAAGTCTTTTTATTTTTATGCACAGTTGCCTTGAATGTTGTCTCAACTTTAGGTAGTGAATCTCCCAGCTTTGCGGCCTCAAAAGTAGTTAATTTTGCAATCAACATCTTTCTATTAAAGTTCGTCGTCAAAGGTATGATATCCTCTATAGCTTGCACTTTAGTCTTGTAAACAGGTGTCAAAGATCTAAGATTTTTTGTGATCACTTCTTCCTCACTGTATGTGCCTCTAGAGTTTATGATCCCAATAACAACCTCAGTAACTCTCTGTGCATATGCTCTAATATTTTCATCATTTTCATTTTTAGATTTTCCATTGTTGTCTTCCAGTTTTGTAACTTTGTCTGTGTAGTAAACTTATCTCCTTCATATAGTGCTTCCAATCTTGTCCAAATGTCATGTGCAGAATCTGGATCTTTTACCTTTGTTAATTCACCTTCAGAGAGCGCACTAACCAGTGCTTCTCTTGCAACCATGTTATATGAAAATATCTTCTTGTCTTCATTAGTAGCTTTATCTAGTTCATCCCCATCCTTCATCTATACATCCTTCTTTGTAATCATCCAGTAGACGATCCCCAAGCATAGAAAATGTGTTCTCATCTTGTTCTTTCAACTGTCAAAGTTTTTAAGATCAAACTTCGGACTATCCTTCCTATAGAATGTCATCTTCAGGATCACCTCAATTTGTTAAGATTTCTCTCTAAGGACCAGTAGCTCTGATACCAATTGTTAGGAATAACAGTCCACCAGTTGTGAGGCAAATTATTAAACATTAAACTTTATACATTAAAACTTTAATCCAAATAATAACATAGTAAATGCCAACACAATAATACAATCCTTTGTTGTTGAGGAAACCATGTTAAAGGTAAAACCCCGGTGGGAATTAGCACCCACAAATGATTTACTGAGAGTATAGTATCCATGTTAAAATATTTAGCCCTATTGGGAGCTTATTGATGCATTACAGTACACAGACCCTATTAAAGGACATACACTGTTAGGAGTCAAGAGTAACAGTGGGCTCACTAGCCAAGCACACTACCTAAAGAAGGTTAAATCCACCCTCAGGACTTACAGTCTAAAATATAAATGTATAAGAGATATACAACCCAATGAACTGTCTGATAGCAACTATCTTTGATTGGTCAGTTCTAATGAAGTAACATAATCACAACCTCTTCTCTACATCCAGCAGACTTGGCACAAACAAGCTTGCAGCTTCCACACACCGCTGTCATTTTCACAATCACTCTTTCAATCAAGAAAAGCTCTCTCCTATATACCCTATTACAATAGTCAATAACCTCTTTCTAAGATACACATGGTACTTATAATAAGTAAACATCAATTACAATCCATCAAATATAATCTAGGATCCGTAATATACGCTCGCAATCCACAATACATGTTACATCTCTGAAGTCAATCCTAAATAGGTCTCCTCAAGAACACATGCCACAACTGATGTCACCCGGAGTCCTATGACCCACAAAACATAAAAAACCTTCCTTAACATGTCTTCTACCATCCCTTAAGCTCATATACTTAATCCATGTCGCATGTAAGTTATCCTCACAACACAGAGACTAACTCTGTCAAAGATTACTGTCACCGTTTAGTACCCAGTCTTCACTAAAACATATGTAACTCATCCAATAGAAAATATTAAGTCACACGACCTTAGGCATAAGATCACAACATATCCCTGCACACATCACCATCTTCTCTCATTTTGAATCAACCATATAGTACCCGTACACTTCTGCCAGTCATCAAGCAATAGTTATAACCAGTCTATTCTGCCTCCATAGAAACATATGTTGACATCAGTGACAAAAAATGAATACGAACAATAACATCAGAATCCAATTCCAATATAAAATCCACATTGGAGAGAGAAAGCAACAAAAAGATGGAGGCATAGACTAGAATAATGGACCACCAAACCAACACATACATCATTTAGATACCACCTACAGAGAATAATAGAGTAAAGAAGAAAAGGTTAAAAATAGTACGCACATAATAGAGGAAAGGAGAAGGTAAAAACTCTCCAAAAATGACAGTCTAAAGCCCATCTAGTTTGGTAACGAAGAGGGACACCCCAGAGAAATAGTCCCACGAGATGAATTTGTCATCAAGCTCAAAAAAGTCTTCGTTATTGCCATGAAAGATGTTCAATGAAGCATAGTTGTTGTTGACACATGATAAATTAAACATATTACAATCCACCATCATGTTTTCATCTCCTTCCCTACTAAAATAAAAAATGAAGCCAAGTCTCCCTGAAATAGTGTTGGCATTGATGGTTTGAATCCCCTTTTCAACACTATCCCAATACTTAGGGGTCATCACCTGGTTACCCACCTCCATCACCCAATCCAACCAGACTACAACTTGAAGTAGAACAGAGAAGACCAATTTGAACACCACCCCATCATGGAGACGTGTAGAAATACCCAAATTATATTGTAATAGATATATTACAACTTTATTTAGCTCTTCGTCTTCAATTGAGAATAATCTTGCACATTGTTCCTGCATGAATTCTTCTAAACATTCACAATTAATACCACAAGTATGATCCATAAACCCATACACATCCAAGAATACCCAACAAAATAGAAAAAAGCACCACAATTGCCACCAAATATCCCCAATAGAAACAAGCAGAGTATTAATAGAAAAGAGATACATAGGCAACTGCAACATCCATACATTGTATAAATAGAAGAGCCGGATGGAGAAGGAGAGGAAATCTATCAAGAAGAATGAATGATAATCACAAGAAACACCATCTTCAAGAGAAAAACAAAACACCTTCCAAACTATCCAGACTATCACATCCACAACACGCCTAGTCTAAGGGCCCGTTTGGTTGGGGAATAGGAAAATGAAACAAATCATGGTTATCTATAGCCTGGTTATGCAAACCCTGGTTTTCATTTTTTGGGACTGTTTGGTTGCCCTGGAATATGGATTTGTAAATCCACATTCTCTGTTTGGTTGTCAAACTGAAAA
>MU227705.1:1472292-1497571 GCA_018584345.1 Thuja plicata | reverse complement strand
CCGGTTATGGGGTGCAACCAAACGGGCCCTAAGAGAAGATATCATAGAAACTAGAAATCTATAAGAAAAATTTTAGATAAAAAATGACAGCTGTGAAAACCACATGAAAGGACTGAAAAAGAGGACAGTCTAAGTAGGCAAGTTTGAGAAGAATCAAGACTAAAGGAGACCATGTTAACATATAGAAATGTACGTGATCACAATAAGATCAAAAAATATGATACCACACTCAAAGCATTGCCCATAATTATATTAGAATTTCACTATGACTTGAAACTATTGCCCAAGAAAAGAAAAGGATCTAGTCATCTAATTGTATGCACCCTAAAATGGTCGCCTAGACTATGGGCCCCCATTCTTCAATTTATCAAATTCCTGAATCAATGCTTTGCAAGATTTTAATTCAAATCAATTTCCTTGATTAAAGCGTAATTAATTCAATTATTTCAATATTTCTTAAGGTTTGATCATTTCATCAATTATCTTATTTAATTAAAAGAAAACAATCCATTTTTATTAAATAAAATAATCTTATTTAATTAAAATCTCTTTTAATTAAATAATCTTATCTTATTTAATTAAAATCTCTCTTAATTAAATAAGATTATCTTATTTAATTAAAATATTTATTTTTAATTAAAAATAATAATCTTATTTAATAAAAAATAAATCATCTTTTAATTAAATAAAACCCCCACTTAAATCCCTCTTTGTGTTGAAAAAGGAAATAAATTAAATAAAAATAAATAAAGTTCTTTTTTTTACACATCTTCCTAAGTGGTGGGATTTTTGCCTCTTAATCATAGCCTTTTATTTTGCCTTTTAAAAATATGAGCACATGGATCAACCAAGATTCAATCTCCACCATTGCTCATTTCTTTTTACCTTTTAATCTTTACCGTCCATTGCTCTTTAAAAGGAAACCTCTCCTTCTTATTTGGATAATCAAGAGATACACTTTTATGCTATTATTATGTTGCAGGTTTGGAAAGCGATTTTGGAGGAGAATTTGAGCACTTGAGCTTGAACATTGCAACTTCTTCTTCTTGTCTTCTTCTCTCGTGCATTCATGGAAATCCATTTAGAGTAGATTCATGTTAATTTAGATTCATATTTCTTTCATAGATTAGCTTGCATATTTCCTTTCATGCATTGTTATCATATAGATTAGTTTCCTTCCATGCATTGTTATCATATAGAATAGCTTTCATTTTCATTTGCATGCATATTTGGTGATCATGGAAGCTAGCATTCTTGCTCTTCCTCTTTGATTCTCTCATTTCATAGGGTACTTTCATGGGCATAACTAGGTCTAAACTGAGGGCCTCCATTACAAACCCTTGCACTCCATGAATAGGGAGCTATGAGTCACCATTTGAGACCTCATTCTTGAGCAATCTTGAATATAATGACTCATAGAAGCATGTCAACATTTTAGCACACATTTTTGGCGCCCACCGTGGGGCAACCCACCTTTACATGCTAGTTTTGATTATTTTTGGAGCTAACCCCCTTGTGCAGATTTGGTTGGAGATGAAAACCTTAAATTTTCAAATATTTGATCATATCTCCCAAACGGCTTGATGTTTCAGTCTAATTTTGTTTTGCAGATTGGCGACATATCAAAGAAGCTTAGTAAAAAATTCAAAATTTTTTGAGGTAGTGTGAATTTTTTATATATTTTTCATTATTTTTCATAAAAAATTAATTTTTGGCGCAAATCAACATATTTTTCAAAAATTATTACATTTTCGGAAAGGTATTTAAATTCTACAGGGGTCCATTCTTTGTGTTTTAAATTTGGGTGCAATATCATAGCTCATTTGGTCGATTTATGAAAACTAGTCTATTTTGGGAAAATGACTCCCTAGGGAACAAATGAAAAGATCTTTTTAAAATTTTGATATTTTTGGAAAGCTATCTATTTTTCAACAGGGGTCTATTTTCTGTATTTAGGGTTTGGGATCCGAATTCATGTCATATAGGTCCAATCTTGTTGACTAGGTCAAAAATTTAAAATTAAAAAAAGGGCATTTAATTATTAGCTTGCACTTATTTTTCACATGGTTCAGTGCATGATATGAGTTGTCATTTAGATTATTTGTTAGTTATTATTGCTCCTAACAATTGATTTTTAGATCTAACCCTAGGGTTTGCATAAGTTGATTATACATTGCATATCTTGTTTGTTGTTTGTTGTTTGTTGTTTGTTGTTTGCTGTGTTTTTCTAATTTTTATTTCTGAAACAGCTTAACACGTGGTTTGCAGGATGTTGAAAAGAAGACTCAAATAGAGACCACTAACGAATCATCTTGCAGGTTGCCTTGATCGATAGCATGCTAAACTTTGTGCTTGCATTTTGTTTTATTTATTACAATAGGAACCCACATGCAAGACTTCTAAAATAAACTTCTATTTTCATATTTTAGGAATGACAATGATGTTAGGAAACTATGTTCTCGCCCTTTTGGGATGATAAAAAATCCAGAAGCATTGTTGTCATTTTCTTATATGTTTGAAGTGCCTTTTAAATTGTAATCCTAAGAATTATATGAATTTATCCTCTCCCCTTGCCTTTGTGGATCTTGGGTGCAAGAGAAACTCATATAATTCTTCTAGTCTGGCTACCTCCCAAGTGCTTTAATAGAGCTAGTGAGAGTGGATTGCCCAACCGGTAACAGGCTAAAGCCAAGCCCTTCCAAACTGGTATATAAAAAATGTCATTGTGATTAGTCTCACAGTGGACAGGTATGAATTCATTGTGGCAACCAAAATCTCCTCTAGTACCCTAGTGGTGCGTTAAAGTCCCTACATTGTTAAGGTGAAAACCTTGCTTTGAAAGGATTCGGAGAGCCCCCTTAATTGGGAAAATAAATTTATCACAACCACTTGAATGGATGCCTTGACTACAAACTTTGTTTTAGTGACAAAAACCCTTTATCTGTTGGCGCAGAAGGTCAGAGACTGACTAAGATGTCCCACATTTTCACGACACTTAGTAGAGACAACGGTCCTCTGGGAAGTGATTCCCTTGGGATTAGAATCTTGGTGTGCCTAAGAAGTGAGTGCACTGTAAGGAGGAGCCTGTGTCTCCAAGCTTCTAAGTTGTCCGCTATGAGTAGACGTATCTGAACTTTGGTTCAAGTGGAAATTCAATAGATATTGCCCTGGCTTACCTAGGTTGTGGAGTGACTGTTATAGTTACAACAAAATATTTTCTTGATGTGTCTTGCAAAATTGAAACATCAAAACATACACCAAACATAAAAATGATCAACAAATCTACATTCTTAAGTGTCAAACTATCAACTTGCCCAATTTTCCATCCTATCATTTTTAGTCTTCTTTGGTTGAGCAAGATCAGATTAGGTCACTCACCTCGTTGTTAGAAGCTTGTTTACACTTTGGATTCTTGCATTTTGATCTCTTGAACTTGTAACCTTTGATTTCACAAGTGACCTTGCTTGGAATTGGTGAGCTAGAAATTGTTCTTGTTGAGAAGATAAATCTTTAGATTCTTTGATACCACACTTTGAGAGATTTGGTAATCTCTTGTCCATTCACTTTCATACAAATTCAATTTCAGTCAATATAACTTGGGTAAATCATCCTCATGATCCATATGTGTTAGGGTATTCACCCGTTCAGTGGGCACCTCTGTGGCAGTGTTGGTTTACACCCCTTGCAAAATTCTATCTTATCACCTCTCTTTTGGACAAGTTAATGCCTTTACTATACTAGTTTTGTACCAAAGTTTCTTAGGGTCATCCTATCAGCTAGTACCTTTTCTTTCATGTCAGTTACAACAAGATATCAAGTAGATCAAGGAAAATGACTTCTATTAGTATTTAACCAATTACCCTTAGTTCAAACTTGCCAAAAACGTAAAGGAAAAGAACCTGTATTTGATCAATCACCTATGAACAACTCAGAAGTTTGGTTTTATTCCAAGAGACACCTTAGTGAGTTGGGTACACCCTTAGCATCATCTCACTTGGATATGGATATGAGTTACACAATGACTCGACAAGAGAGGGAAGACATGGATAAACGCCTTGATGACATATTTGCAAAACATAAAGATACCATTTCATTTGGTGGTTCCTCTCATAACAGTCGACCAACTTCACCCCTTATCTCAACTAGATATCTAGATGCACATCAAAGAGCTGAGAGAGGTAAGAGGCAAGCCTATCAAGATGAGCAATCACAACATGAAAACCAAGATGAGGAACTTTATGACACTCACATAAATGTAGCATACACCAATAATTTGTTTCGATATTCAAGACCAAGTTCACCGCTCAAAACATCTTCAAGATACACGAGTGAAAGACTTAAGAGAATTGAGCATGAAAAGAAATCCTTCCTAGATGAACAAGCTAAAAAGGAAGAGAAATTTAGACTCCTAGAGTTTGAGATACAAACCTTGTGGGAATTATAAATGAAATCCCTCCAGGAGGAGAAAGATAGACTCTTGGCTCAGCGACTTAATGACCAATTTAATAAAATGCGTGTTAGCAGTGGAAATAACTTTCCTCCATCCACTCCTACTGAGACTCCACAAAGTGGAAGACATTAAAGGACGTCATCACGATCTCTTAGCACTAGAGGAGGAAGGGCTTCAAGACATGATTATTATAGGAGACAAACACCTCCTAAGAACTCAAAACAACCTTCACAACGGGCTCATCATGGTTCACAATATGGGGGTAGTAGCTCAAGTTTTGACCTCAGCTCCCAAGACTTCATAAAAATGCAACAAGAACCACTCTTTTAGCAGTATGTAGAGAAATATTTAGAGAAAAACAAAGACAAGTTCCTAGAGAGCTTAATCAACAAGGGTGTTGGAGTCCCCTACAACTTTGATGTGAATAAAAAGATTAAGAAGCAAGGGCCATCTCAAGAAGAGGAGATCAAACAACTTAAGAGCATGATGGAAAAGATGTTAGCACTGAAGAATTCAATCTCTTTCTTAAGGCAAATTCTCTTTCTTCTCTCCATTTCTTTCCACCTCTTCCAAACTTCTATCTTCCATTCACTTTCCCCCCACTTCTTTTCTTCTACTTCAACTGTGGGGCATAATCTTCCGTGCTTGATGATCTACCTTAGTTTTGTGATTCTTATATCTTTCATCTTACATCAAGAGCCTCATCTTTGGTTCGATTTGATTAAATTTATCAATTTGTTGTTTCTCCTCTATCTCATTTCGATTTCGATCATGAGGGGGGTAGTACCTATCAAATGTCAATCCTTGATTTAACTTTATCAATCCTATCAATTGCTCCACTTGGGGCAACCTTGCTTAAGATTCTTATCTTAGACATGTCAATTACCTATTTACAGGGGTGTTGTCCTTGTCTTTTTCAATCATCTTATCTTTGTCCTGATGTGTTCCCATTCGTTGATCACATGTATGGGTTGTTTTGTGATCCCAAATTGATCTCACACTTCAACTACATTCTTTGACTACATGTGTTCCCATAAAGATCACACATTAGTCAAATAGGGGCAAATGTATGCACCCTAAAATGGTTGCCTAGACTATGGGCCCCATTCTTCAATTTATCAAATTCCTGAATCAATGCTTTGCAACATTTTAATTCAAATCAATTTCCTTGATCAAAGCGTAATTAATTCAATTATTTCAATATTTCCTAAGGTTTGATCATTTCATCAATTATATTATTTAATTGAAAGAAAACAATCCCTTTTTATTAAATAAAATAATCTTATTTAATTAAAATCTCTTTTAATTAAATAATCTTATCTTATTTAATTAAAATCTCTCTTAATTAAATAATATTATCTTATTTAATTAAAATCTTTCATTTTAATTAAATAAAATAATCTTATTTAATTAAAATAAAATCTCTCTTTTAAATAAATAAAACACCCACTTAAATTCCTCTTTGTGTTGAAAAAGGAAATAAATTAAATAAAAATAAATAAAGTTCCTTTTTCTACACATCTTCCTAAGTGGTTGACTTTTTGCCTCTTAATCATAGCCTTTGATTTTGCCTTTTGAAGATATGAGCACATAGATCAACCAAGATTCAATCTCCACCACTGCTCATTTCTTTTTACCTCTTAATCTTTACCGTCCATTGATCTTTAAAAGGAAACCTCTCATCCTCATTTGGATAATCAAGAGATGCACTTTTATGCTATTGTTATGTTGGAGGTTTGGAAAGTGATTTTGAAGGAGAATTTGAGCACTTGAGCTTGAACATTGCAACTTCTTCTTCTTGTCTTCTTCTTGCATGCATTCATGGCAATCCATTTAGAGTAGATTCATGTTAATTTAGATTCATATTTCTTTCATATATTAGCTTGCATATTTCCTTTCATGCATTGTTATCATATAGATTAGTTTTCTTCCATGTATTGTTATCATATAAAATAGCTTTCATTTTCATTTGCATGCATATTTGGTGATCATGGAGGCTAGCATTCTTGTTCTTCCTCTTTTAATCTCTCATTTCATGGTGTACTTGCATGGGCATAACTAGGTCTAAACTGAGGGCCTCCATTACAAACCTTTGCACTCCATGAATAAGGAGCTATGAGTCACCATTTGAGACCTATTTCTTGAGCAATCTTGAATATAATGACTCATAGAAGTGTGTCAACATTTTAGCACATGCTAATACCATTAAAATGTATATTCAATCATTTATCATAAGTAGGATAAGTAGAAATAGGAGAAGTAAGAAAGATATGAGAAAGATAAGTAGGAACATAAATAGAGACTGATCTGATTCGAATCTACATGCCAATTAGTTCAGTTAGGAAAACAACAAGTTGAAGTGTTTTATAAAGTATTTACTGTGGAGGTTTTTAGTTACATATTCAAAATGATGTTCAACATAAAAATGGAAACTATTTAAAAATAATGAAGTTAACAAAGTTGCTTATTTAAATAATTGTGAGTTACGCAGGTTAATATTTTATTAACTTTTGTGTCTTCACGAATATATATCAATGCCTTACACAAACATAAAGCTATATCCAACCATGTGGTATTCTTATGGAATCACTCCTATTTATTCAAACCATTGTGACATACAAGCATGAATTTAATTTTTTCCTTGAAATGAGCCAAACCTATGTATTGCACAAAAAAAAAAAAAATCATAGCGACAATATAAATTTGTCCTTGACAAATTCAATCATACAACATGAATAAAATACTACAAGAGACGAAACATGTTGAAATTTTCATCAATTCTATTCAATATGCACAATTATAGTTTATTTACACGAGACATATTGAAACCATTTTTTGTTATATTGCTCTTAAGCCTCCCTAATACAAAATGAATGGAACATGTAGAGAATTTTCGGAACCCTTGGAAATGGACTTTGTATTCCTTTTATAGACACAAGGAATGCAAAAAGCTACATGCAATTCCAGTACAATTTCAATTTCAACTTCCACTAGCCATTCACAGAGAATATATTCCTAACCGAAATTGCTACCTCTAGTTTTTTTTTGTAGTGAAGTTGATTGCTTGCTTGCATGAGATAGACTAAGGTTGGAGATCTCCAAAGAAGCCAGAGTGTCACATTTGGATACAACCATAATTTTAATTCGTGTCATCACCGCAATGTGTGGCAGTTGATGCAGAGATGGCCAAAATGTAAGATTGTCACTATCTCCCCTCTTAGGAGAGAACTTCGAGACCACTTCCCAAAGAGAAATAGGTTTATACAAACCCACACCTCTAGGTCCTACACCCATGCCAAATTCTATATCCCACTCCTTAAGGAGAATCAAAGAGGTAGCCAAAATATATTGAACTCCTAATACACCACAACAAGCTCCTGCAGCTTCGCATTAAGCACATACTACTGGGCCTATTCATTTAAAAATCCTTACATCTACCTTTTCCATTTTAAAAATCCCTCCAGCTAAAAGAAAAATCATTATCTTGTACTCTTTCATGATCTTTTTATACTTATTGTAGTAGGGCTCTCTTCAATCTCTCTTTTAAACAATGGAAAACACTGCTCATGACCATCTTTATCATCAACATATTGAACACAAAAAAAACCTTCACACAGTAAGAAACCAACCTCAGAGAAAGCAATTATCTCTTCTCTACTAAAAGGTATAAATCACACTTCTCATGTTTTAAAATGAAGATAGCTACTTTCCAATTCGAGTAACTTTTGTAATTGAAAGCACAGTGTGAGATCTTTTCAAACTGGCTTCCTTAGTTATAACGTCACAACATCACACAAAGGAGTGATGACAAGGTATAATGATTATCTAACTTGAAACATGTCAACACATGTCCATATACTACTTTTTTGACTAATATCAGCTCAACTATTGACCAAACCCCTTGATCATTATTTCTGAAACAACTTAACATGTGGTTTGCAGGACGTTGAAAAGAAGACTCAAATAAAGACTACTAACGAATCATCTTGCAGGTTGCCTTGATCGATAGCATGCTAAACTTTGTGCTTGCATTTTATTTTTAGGAACCCACACGAAAGACTTTTAAAATGAACTTCTATTTTGGTATTTTAGGAATGACAATGACGTTAGGAAACTATGCTCTCACCCTTTTGGGATGATCAAAAATCCATAAGCATTTTTGTCATTTTCTTATGTGTTTGAAGTGTCTTTTAGATTGTAATACTAAGAATTATACGAACATATCCTCTCCCCTTGCCTTTGTGGATCTTGGGTGCAAGAGAAACTCATATAATTATTCTAGTGTGGCTACCTCCCAAGTGCTTTAATAGAGCCAGTGAGAGTGGATTGCCAAACCGGTAACAGGCTAAAGCCAAGCCCTTCCAAATTAGTATATAGAAAATGTCATTGTGATTAATCTCATAGTGGACATGTGTAAATTCATTGTGGCAACCAAAATCTTCTCTAGTACCCTAGTGGCGCGTTAAAGTCCCTAGATTGTTAAGGTGAAAACCTTGCTTTGAAAGGATTGGGAGAGGCCCCTTAATTGGGAAAATGACTTGATCACAACCACCTGAATGGATTCCTTGACTGCAAACTTTGTTTTAGTGACCAAAAACCCTTTATCTGTTGGCGTAGAAGGTCAGAGACTGACTAAGACATCCCACATTTTCATGGCTCTTAGTAGAGACAACGGTCCTTTGAGAAGTGATTCCCTTGGGATTCAAAGCTTGGTGTGCCTGAGAAGTGAGTGCACTATAAGGAGGAGCCCGTGCCTCCAAGCTTCTAAGTTGTTCGCTATGAGTAGACATGGCTGAACTTTGGTTCAAGTGGGAATTCAACAGATATTTCCCTGGCTTACCTAGGTTATGGAGTGACTGTTATATTTACAACAAATATTTTGTTTGATGTGTCTTGCGTGAGTGAAACATCAAAGCATACACCAAACATCAAGACAAACATCAAAATGATCAACAAATCTACATTCTTAAGTTTCAAACTGTCAACTTGCCCAATTTGCTATCCTATCATTTTTAGTCTTCCTTGGTTGAGCCAGATCAAATTAGGTCACTCACCCCACTGTTAGAAGCTCATTTACACTTTGGATTCTTGCATTTTGACCTCTTGAACTCGTAACCTTTGATTTCACAAGTGACCTTGCTTGGAATTGGTAAGCTAGAAACTGTTCTTGTTGAGAAGATAAACCTTTAGATTCTTTGATAACAAACTTGGAGAGTTTTGGTAATCTCTTGTCCATTCACTTTCATACAAATTTAATTTCAATCAATAAAACTTGGGTAAATCATCCTCCTGATCCATATGTGTTAGGGTATTCACCCATTTAGTAGGCACCTCTGTGGCAGTGTTGGTTTGCACCCCTTGCAAAATTCTATCTTATCACCTCTCTTTTGGACAAGTTAATGCCTTTACTATCCTAGTTTGCTACCAACATTTCTTAGGGTCATCCTATAAGCTAGTACCTTTTCTTTCATGCCAGTTACAATAAGATATCAAGTAGATTAAGGAAAATGACCTCAAGTAGTCTTTAACCAATTACCCTTACTTCAAACTCACCAAAAATGTAAGGGAGAAGAACCTGTATTTGATCAATCACCTAGGAACAACTCAGAAGTTTGGTTTGATTCCAAGAGTCACCTTAGTGAGTTGGGTACACCCTTAGCATCTTCTCGCTTGGATATGGATATGAGTTACACAATGACTTGACAAGAGAGGGAAGACATGGATAAACGCCTTGATGATATATTTGCAAAACATGAAGATACCATTTCGTTTGGTGGTTCCTCTCATAACGATTGACCAACTTCACCCCTTATCTCAACTAGATATTTAGATGCACACCAAAGAGCTAAGATAGGTAAGAGGCAAGCCTATCAAGATGAGAAATCACAACATGAAAACCAAGATGAGGAACTTTATGACACTCGCGTAAATGCAACATACACCAATAATTTATTTCAACATTCAAGACCAAGTTCACCGCTCAAAACATCTTCAAGATACACGAGTGAAAGACTTAAGAGAATTGAGCATGAAAAGAAAGCCTTCCTAGATGAAAAAGATGAAAAGGAAGAGCAATTTAGACTCCTAGAATTGGAGAGACAAACCTTGTTGGAAATATAAAAGAAATCCCTCCAGGAGGAGAAAGATAGACTCTTGGCTCAGTGACTTAATGACCAATTTAATAACATGCGTGTTAGCGGTGGAAATAACTCTCCTCCATCCAATCCTCCTGAGACTCCATGAAGTGGAAGACGTTCAAGGACACCATCATGATCTCTTAGCCCTAGAGGAAGAAGGGCTTCAAGACATGATCATTATAGGAGACGAACACCTCCTAGGAACTCAAAATAACCTTCACAATGTGCTCATCATGGTTCACAATATGGGGGTAGTAGCTCAAGTTTTGACCTCGGCTCCCAAGACTTCATGAAAATGCAACAAGAACCACTCTTCTAGCAGTATGTGGAGAAATATCTAGAGAAAAACAAAGACAAGTTCCTAGAGAGCTTAATCAAAAAGGGTGCTAGAGTCCCCTACAACTTTGATGTGGACAAAAAGATTAAGAAGCAAGGGCAATCTCAAGAAGAGGAGATCGAACAACTTAAGAGCATGATGGAAAAGATGTTAGCACCAAAGAATTCAATCTATTTCTTAAGGCAAATTCTCTTTCTTCTCTCCATTTCTTTCCACCTCTTCCAAACTTCTATCTTCCATTCACTTTCCCCCCACTTCTTTTCTTCTACTTCAACCTTGGGGCATAATCTTTCGTTCTAGATGATCTACCTTGGTTTTTTGATACTTATATCTTTCATCTTACATCAAGAACCTCATCTTTTGTTTGATTTGATCAAATTTATCAATTTGTTGTTTCTCCTCTATCTCATTTCAATTTCGATCATGAGGAGCAATATCTATCAAACGTCAATCCTTGATTCAGCTTTATCAATCCTATCAATTGCTCTGCTTGGGGCAACCTTGCTTAAGATTCTTATCTTGGACATGTCAATTACCTATTTACAGGGGTGTTGACACTGTCTTTTTCAATCATCTTATCTTTGTCCTAATGTGTTCCCATCCGTCGATCACACGTCTGGGTTATTTTGTGATCCCAAATCGATCTCACACTTCAACTGCATTCTTTGACTACATGTGTTACCATAAAGATCACACATTAGTCAAAGAGGGGCAAATGTATGCACCCTAAAATTGTTGCCTAGACTGTGGGCCCCCATTCTTCAATTTATCAAATTCCTGAATCAATGCTTTGCAACATTTTAATTCAAATCAATTTCCTTGATCAAAGCGTAATTAATTCAATTATTTCAATATTTCACAAGGTTTGATCATTTCATCAATTATATTATTTAATTAAAAGAAAATAATCCCTTTTTATTAAATAAAATAATCTTATTTAATTAAAATCTCTTTTAATTAAATAATCTTATCTTATTTAATTAAAATCTCTCTTAATTAAATAATATTATCTTATTTAATTAAAATATTTCTTTTTAATTAAATAAAATAATCCTATTTAATTAAAATAAAATCTCTCTTTTAATTAAATAAAACCCCCACTTAAATCCCTCTTTGTGTTGAAAAAGGAAATAAATTAAATAAAAATAAATAAATTTCCTTTTTCTACACATCTTCCTAAGTGGTGGGCTTTTTTCCTCTTAATCATAGCCTTTGATTTTGCCTTTTGAAGATATGAGCACATGGATCAACCAAGATTCAATCTCTACCATTGCTCATTTCTTTTTATCTCTTAATCTCTACCGTCCATTGCTTTTTAAAAGGAAACCTCTCATTCTTATTTGGATAATCAAGAGATACACTTTTACGCTATTGTTATGCTAGAGGTTTGGAAAGCGATTTTGGAGGAGAATTTGAGCACTTGAGCTTGAACATTGCAACTTCTGCTTCTTGTCTTCTTCTCTCATGCATTCATGACAATCCATTTAGAGTAGATTCATGTTAATTTAGATTCATATTTCTTTCATAGATTAGCTTGCATAGTTCCTTTCATGCATTGTTATCATATAGATTAGTTTACTTCCATGCATTGTTATTATATAAAATAGCTTTCATTTTCATTTGCATGCATATTTGGTGATCATGGAGGCTAGCATTCTTGCTCTTCCTCTTTGAATCTCTCATTTCATGGTATACTTGCATGGGCATAACTAGGTCTAAACTGAGGGCCTCCATTACAAACCCTTGCACTCCATGAATAAGGAGCTATGAGTCTTCATTTGAGACCTCGTTCTTGAGAATTCTTGAATATAATGACTCATAGAAGTGTGTCAACATTTTAGCACACACTAATATCGTTAAAATTTATATTCAATCATTTATCATAAGTAGGATTAGTAGAAATAGGAGAAGTAAGAAAGATATCAGAAAGATAAGTAGGAACATAAATAGAGACTGATTTGATTCAAATCTACATGCCAATTAGTTCAGTTAGGAAAATAATAAGTTGAAGTGTTCTATAAATTATTTACTGTGGAGGTTTTCAGTTACATATTCAAAATGATGTTCAAAATAAAAATGGAAACTATTTAAAAATAATGAAGTTAACAAAGTTTCTTATTTAAATAATTGTGAGTTACACAGGTTAATATTTTATTAACTTTTGTGTCTTCACGAATATATATCAATGCATTACACAAACATAAAACTATAGCCAACCACGTGGCATTCTTATGGAATCACTCCTATTTATTCAAACAATTACGACATACAAGCATGAATTTAATTTTTTCCTTGAAATGAGCCAAACCTATGTATTGCACAAAAATAAAAATAAATCATAGCGACAATATAAATTTCTCCTTGACAAATTTAATCATACAACATGAGTAAAATACTATAAGAGACGAAACATGTTGAAATTTTCATCAATTCTATTCAATATGCACAATTATAGTTCATTTACAGAAGACATATTGAAACCATTTTTTGTTATATTGCTCTTAAGCCTCCCTAATACAAAATGAATGGAACATGTAGAGAATTTTCATAACCCTTGGAAATGGACTTTATATTCCTTTTATAGACACAAGGAATGCAACAAGCTACATGCAATTCCAGTACAATTTCAATTTCAACTTCCACTAGCCATTCACAGAGAATATATTCCTAACTGAAATTGCTACCTCTAGTTTTTTCTTGTAGTGTAGTTGATTGCCTGCTTGCATGAGATAGACTAAGGTTGGAGATCTCCAAAGAAGCCATAGTGTCACCTTTGGATACAACCACAATTTTAAGTTGTGTCATCACCGCAATGTGTGGCGGTTGATGTAGAGATGGCCAAAATGTAAGATTGTCACTATCTCCCCTCTTAGGAGAGAACTTTGAGACCACTTCCCAAAGAGAAATAGGTTTATACAAACCCACACCTCTAGGTCCTACACCCATGCCAAAATCTATATCCCACTCCTTAAGGAGAATCAAAGAAGTAGCCAAAAGATATTGAACTCCTAATACGCCACAACAAGCTCCTGCAGCTTCGCATTAAGCACAGACAACTGGGCCTATTCATTTAAAAATCCTTACAACTACCTTTTCCATTTTAAAAATCCCTCTAGCTAAAAGAAAAATCATTAGCTTGCAATCTTTTATGATCTTTTTATACTTATTGTAGTAGGGCTCTCTTCAATCTCTCTTTTAAGCAATGGAAAACACTGCTCACGACAATCTTTATCATCAACATATTGAACACAAAAAGACCTTCGCACAGTAAGAAACCAACCTCAGAGAAAGCAATTATCTCTTCTCTGCTAAAAGGTATAAATCACACTTCTTGTGTTTTAAAATGAAGATAGCTACTTGCCAATTCGGGTAACTTTTGTAATTGAAAGCACAGTGTGAGATCTTTTCAAACTGGCTTCCTTGGTTATAACATCACAAAATCACACAAAGGAATGATGACAATGTATAATGATTATCTAACTTGCAACATGTCAACACATGTCCATGTACTACTTGTTTGACTAATATCAGCTCAACTATTGACCAAACCCAGACCATCCCATCGAGAGCTGACTATACATGCATCAAAAGTCTGTGACAAGATTGTTACTTTGAATTTAATAATTCAATTATAAGTGAAAGAACTATTGTATTATATTTTTAAATTAAATTATTAAATTCAAATTAATAGTCTTATCACAGGCCTTTTGATGCCTGTATAGACAATTCCATCCCATTGAGATTCGAGATAGCCAACCCACATGTCACCATGTAATCGCAATGCTTATTTAACAAAGTTAACAAAGTTTCTTATTTAAATAATTTATGAGTTACTTGCATTAATATTTTATTAACTTTTGTTTCTTTACGAACATATGTCGATACAAAATGAATGGAAGAAGCATCCAAGTAATCCATTTTTTCCAACAATTCATACCAAAGATTGAAAAATTTAAGGATATTGCAATAGGTAATTTGTATAGACACAAATAATATTACTGAAACATTTCAAAGTTTAGGCCATAATAAACATCATTTTTTAAACATGGATTGCAAATAATTTTGAAAATTTAGAAGTTTTGGTCATTAACAGTATCGTTCGCTACAATGTCATCTAATGTATCATTGTCAATATTCATATGTTCTTCCAAGTATTTAATATTATCATCATCCTCATCTTGACTTGCATCATCTTCATCGTCATTTAAATTTGATTGTAGACCATCTATAGTATTACCAAATTTATTTGGATCTTCATTTCCTATACCATCCATATTGTTGTCTTCTATAACACCATCTAACTGTGAATTGTTGTCTTCTTGTGCCTAAATATAGCCATCTGCAACATCATCATGGATGTTAATTTATTCTATGTTCCCTAATCCCTCTCTCTCATTTTGTTGGCCATCATTGTTTTGCTCAGTATTCACTAATGTATCATCAAATACATGCCTTAATCTTGGATCATAATGTATGAAAAATATCCATTTGGGGTCCAAAATATCTTCATAGAAAAATACCTGCACACGAATGACATACATATATTAGATGTATGTTATAACAATTTTATTAATTAATAACAAATTGTATATATTCACAATAAACTATGAATTAATAGATTAATGATCGCTACCACTTCTTGTTTGAGTTAAAGAAATACCTACTCACAATGAATTGGTAGAACATAAAGTGCCTTATCCTTCGGTAGGAATCATGAGGAATCTATAGCAAACAATCTACTATGGGTATCAGGTCTTCATGTCCTCTTAAATTCTTCATACTATCTACATTTAAAAAAACAAGTTTTAAAAGAACGGTAATCCAGCTCAATAATTTCTTGTATTTTCTCAACATATTGTAGATTCCCTTCAATTATACTCTTATCTTTTGAGCTTGATCGTCTGGGTTTCTTAAATTCAACCACGATGCCACAATCAAAGGATTGTCTCTTTACATCTACAATTTTTACATGATAATGTCGATAATATGCACACATTTCCAGATATTTCCTCGCCTTTGAAAGTCCATTTATTTTAGTGAAAAAAATATAATGATAAAGGTTAAAATAGTTAATAGTGTAAGAACTGTAAGTAAACAACATTTTGTAATATTCCAACTGTAACTTTCTTTCACATCTTCTAGACATGTTGATTTCATCTTCTGTTATAGTTGAATATTGACCTACATCATCTATTTGATTTTGAATTTGTTCAGTAACCTAATCTAGTGTGCATTATTTGCCTCATTCCTCAAGCATATCAGTGGGAAGTGGTGTATTCCTTGGGTTAGATCTCTTAAACTATCCCCTTTCTTCTAACACTTCTTTCTTTTGATCATACAAATCAATCCATTTGTTAATAATGTCCATGTGGTATGAAATGAACTTGTCGAGTATAGCACTTTTGTCTACACCAATTATATGTCAACATGTTTATTTCAAACTCCAAATATCATGCTGTTAATTCGACAAATAAATTATAGACTAAATTAATGATTGCAAGAAAAATAGCCACAATGATCACAAATTTACTTACTAATTTCTATTTTAACACCATTAGATTGTGGTTTATATCCATCAATAATATATGATGCTCATTCTTCATCCCAAAAGTGTGGCCCATCTTTAAAATCCTTACCAAGGAATTTACAGAGGAAGAAAAATTATTCATTCAATACATACCCTTCATCCCTGCAACCCTCTACATGTGCCTTTTATCAAACATATATTTTTAGAGTTTTTATATACCTCTCAAAGAAAAATATCCACCCTGTTCACATGACACCCACCAATTCAATGTCATCAACTAGGTGTATGAGTAAATGAACTTGTAGGTCCATGAAACTTGTAGGAAGGTCCTTCTCAAATACACATACAATTTCTGCAATTTCCTTCTTCCATTTTGGCACTTCACATTCATGGATCTCCTTGGATGACATCCACCTAATATAAGAATAGTAGATTAGTATGAACCTAAAGTAAAAAATTAAAATGCAATATAACATCTCTATGCATCTCACACATGAACATGTCATATAACCACATACCTTACAAATGCTGACAATCAACTTATGACATTCCTTAAGTCAATTGTAAGACAAGAATACCCCTAATTGCCAATGACATGATATCCTGTCAAACACATTTATGAAAAGGTCATTAGTATTTTTTTCAAACAACAAAATATATTTAGTACTTATTATAAATGTTACTAGTAAATGTTAAATGATAATGTATAATACCTTCATAAAATTATGAAAATTGTGTGTTTTAATCTCGTGATATGTCCATCAATTGTAAAAACTTTAGTCAATGATGACCCATAGCCAATAGGTCTCCTTATTGAACGGGTGACATTTTTTAGTTGGTCTAGCTCCATTTTTTTCAAAATCCATGGAGCTTCTGCATATGTTTCATTTTCCTTGTTTGGCCACAAATTTTTTCTTTCAATTTTGGTACGCAAAAGAGCAATTTATCCCTTGAAAACAAGGTGTCCTTCTCTTTGCCTGATACATGTAAAAACTATAGAATCTAGCACATTTTTGAAGATGTGCATAAGATCTAATAGGTGAGATATTAATAGATCCTTCCAGTAAGGGAGCTAATAAAATATGGATTTCCTTTTCATTCCTTTTGGCATATTAACTACAACTCATTCTGGTTCTTCAGTTGAATCAACCTGATAAGATAAATTCCGCCCAAGATTTTAATTCAGAATCTTCATACTTCTTAAGCCAATCACCTAGACCCATAATCATGGGAGGGCCTCTATTTTCAACTTTTCCATCAAATTGATTCTTTAGAAGATTTCTAAACCTGTGATCTAGTGGTATAAAAACCATGTTGTTTGCGTAAATAAATTTATGTAGATCTTTAGAATACCACCCTTGAAATTGTTCTGCACATCTTGGACATGCAAATATCCCCTTTGTTTGAAGCCTTTAAATTAAATAAGTAATTTCAATAACATAAAAAAATAGTATAAAACTAAGTATGAAAGTTGGGATGAAAATAAATTATGAGTGTAAATACATAAATATTTGATCTTACCAGAACAAACACCAAGTCATGAGAAATCATGAATAGACCAACATAGCATGACATACAACATGAAGGACCTATTTTATGGAGGACTTGATATGTCACACATTATTATGCCTTTCCATAACAGTTGCATCTCATCAATAAAATGGCCCAAGATAAACATCTATATTTTTAACTTGATGTTTTCCTGGAACAATGAGAGTGAGCATAAGGTGCTCCTTTCTGCCACTCATCCATGGGGGAATATTTTATACTATCAATCTGACTGACTAATTTAATCTTAGGAAATAGAATGGGCACAATCCATCAATTGAAGGACCAAACCTCATACCACGAGGTTCATCTTTGAATTTTCTTGGCCTTTTTTCCTCTACGTGTTTCATTACTTTTGAGTCGCCCAAAATTTGCATGAATCCATATTTACTCCTATTCTTTGCATGCCAATCCATCAATTATTTAAGTGACTTGCAATGAAAAATTTAATCAAGTCTAAAATTATTTTTTTGCAAAATATGGCGAGCAAGGGGGAGAGTGGGAGTCTGGGAGGAGGTTTGAATTTGAATTCTACTGAGGGCGGGAATCTTGCTAATGGCGGGATTCCATCAGGAACTGGCACAGGAAAGTTGTAGAAGGGTGGAGGAACGTTAGGCGAGGGCTCCACAAAGGATTTAGAAGAGGACAAGGAGCCAGATGATGTTCTTTCTTGAGGTGGCGGGCCTAAAAAAATTTCGTCAGACGGTAAGTCAAATTCTTCCATTTCTGCGGGAAAGTTTTCATCTAGGCCATGGGTTAAAGGAAGTTGGTCATCTCTTTTTGGGGTGAAACCCTTGGGGAAGTCATCCTTTCCAAGTATCAAAAATCTCTCTGAGCCCCAAAAGGGGACCTTTGGCATATTACTTCCAGACCCATTAGTGGATCATACTGTTACATCAATGACATTAACACTAGTGGGTAAATTTACTCGTTCAAGACCCAAAATTGATATGGTTAGATCCTATGCTATCAGGAAATGATGCCTTAAAGGACAAGTAGATATAGCGTCTATGCCTAAGGGATTATTCTCCTTTATTTTCTCCAACATGGAAGATCTATCTAGAGTCCTTTGTGGAGGCCCATGGATGTTTGGAAAGTCATCCCTGACTCTGCAAAAGTGGGTGACCAACCTTGACTTGAAAGATGACCTCTTTGAAACTGCCCCTGTTTGGGTTTAGTTCCTAGGCCTACCTTTAGAATACTGGCATGAGGATGTTTTTGTTGGTCTGGCAGGAGGATTTGGAGAGCTCTTGTTTATTGACCCCGTGACAACAATGAAATCAAGGTTGGTTTATGTTAGAGTTTGTGTTAACATCCACCAATACATGGACCTCCCTGAGGTGATATCTATCATGTATAAGCTAGGGAAATATGTCCAGCTAGTGGAATACGAGTCTATCCCTTTTGCTCGCTTCTTATGCAAAAAATAAAGACACTGGGCAAAACAATGGCCGCTGAAACAACAAAAGGAAAAGGGGAAAAATAAAGACTCCAGAAAAGAATGGAGGGAAAAAATCAACAAGACAAAACACTTATAGAAGGAACATAAAAATGACGAGGAAAGGAATGATGAGGCAAAGGGGATTTTCTTGGAGGTCGACAACCCCAAAGATAAGGAAAACTCATTGAATGAGACTCAAATCCCTAGTAATGTTTCTATGAATAGGAAACTAGATAAACATGGTTCTCAAGAATTGGAAATGGAGTCTCCAGTGTCTAGGGCTGAGGAATCCCATAAGGAGATGACAAAAAATGAAACTAACCAACAAGGGTCAAACATAGAGGTGGGAAGCTTGAATGGAGAAATGATTATTGATAGGGGAGATGACGACCCTCTATTACCATTAGCTGACTTATGAAAAGAAGAAACTCAAGAAGACATTTGGAAAATGATTAATGGAAAGAAGAATCAAAGAAATTCCACAAAAAGGCGAGGTATTGAATAAAGGACCTTATTTTCCCAGATCCGCCAAGAAAAATGAGGGTCAAGCCCATGGAGGAGTCCAAACAAGAGGACAATAGAAGGAAGATGTAGGCACACGCAAAAGGGACCGAGGTAGAAAATCAGCCAAAAACGTTCGAGAATAGGAAGCAAAGCATAACATTGCGGATGGTTTTCAGCTAACTATCCTAGAGGTATGCTTCCCATATCATAAATGAAGATTATATCCTGGAATATCAGAGGATTGACTAGTCATCACAAACTAGATGCCATTAGAAATCTTATTAGAGATTGTAAGGTGGATATATTATTGATTCAAGAAACAAAAATGCTCAGAGAAAAAGTTGAAAAATTTAAGCCCATCAAGAATGGGGGTAGCCTAGGCTGTGATTCAGATGGTGCTTTAGGAGGGGTGGTTATCTATTGGAACAAACAGACTACAAATTTTGCCCTTTTGAAGATTGAGAATAATTTAATTCAGGTGAAAGTGACAAATATAAGAGATAATTTTTCTTGGAACCTGATCAACATTTATGCCCCGAATACTAGACATGGAAGACAAATTTTTTGGTAAAGTCTGAAAGATATTTGAAAGAATTATCAGGATAATAGTTGGATGGTTATGGGAGATTTCAATACCCTGCTCAAAGATGATGAAAAAATGGGAGGCATCCCTTCCCAGATGGACAGTAGAACGGACATGATGGAATATATCAATGATGAAGCCTTTATGGATGTGGAGCTGGAGGGAATTTATTACACTTGGTCTAATAGGATAAAATGCAAGGATCTTATCCAGGTAAAACTAGACAGAACTCTAATTTCTCCCGATTGGATCTCAAGGTACTCCTGCTCTCTATCCTCTATGTTGAGATTAGGTTTTGATCACTTCCCCATTTCTTTTATTGTTAACACTTTGAATGGTAAGAAAAAATTTCCTTTTCAGTTTAAAAAGATGTGGATGGATCACCCCAATTTGAAGGACAATATAGCTGGATGGTGGAATTATGCTTTGGATGGGGAAGCCATGTATAGAGCTGCTAAAAAACTAAATACTATCAAAAGAAAAGTTAAGACCTGGAATAAGGAGGTGTTTGGCGACATATTCCTGTCCAAAATTAGGGTGTAGACTGAAATCAAGGAGATCTGAGATCAAATTTAGAAAGATATTCTCTCTGAAGATCTCAAAAGTACTGAAAATAACCTGCTGGTGGATTATCACAATATCATATCTAAAGAGGAGACTTTCTGGAGACAAAGGTCCAGAGATCTCTGGCTTAGGGCAGGGGACACCAACACAAGATTTTTTCATATGACATCCATGAAGCATAATGCAATTAACAAAATTTATAGCTTGATTATTAACATAAACAATATTATGAAAGAGGAAGATATCAAAAAATAAATGCTTAGCTACTTTTCTTCTCTCCTAACCAAGGAAGATAACCTAGTCTTCTCAGATCAGGATAAAATCCTTCCAGCGATCCTATCTTTGCTTGATGCTATAACTAATGATACCCTTCAAGCCATCCCCTCAAATAATGAAATACAAACTATTGTCTTCTCATTTGAAGGTGAGAAATCCCCTAGCCCTGATGGATTTCCTATGGTCTTCTTTCAACAGTACTGGGATATTCTAGGGAAAGATGTGCTTGCAATGGTCAAAGAGTTTTTTGGAGCTAAAATCCTCCTCAGGGAACTTAATGCAACCTTTCTGGTCTTGATTCCTAAAAAACTTGGAGCTAATACAATTGATGCTTTTAGACCTATAAGTCTCTGTAATTCCTTGTATAAAATTATCTCCAAAGTTTTAACTTCAAGGATTCTATCGATCTTGCCTTCGATTATATCACCCCAATAGAATGGCTTTGTTCCTAGAAGGAAAATTTTATACTGAATCATTGTAGCTCACAAAAATATTCATTCCTTGGAAGTTGCTAAGAAATAGGGCTTTCTTACGAAACTAGATCTCTCAAAAGCGCAAGATAGGGTGGACTGAAACTTTCTACTGAAAGTTCTTCACGCCTTTGGATTTGATAAGGGAGTTACCAAACTCATCATGCAATTGGTGACCATTATTTCTTCTTTAGTTATTGTTAACGAGGGGTCATCCAATTTCTTTAGACCTACAAGAGCCTAAGACAAGGTGATCCAATATCTCCTATCCTTTTTGCAATCTTGGCAGAATGTCTGGGAAGGAATATTTATAAATTTGTCGGAGAGGGCTTAATCTCTGGTCTCCAACCATCTTCTGCAAGATTTTTCTTCTCCCATGAGTAATTTGTAGATGATACCCTCATCATGGGGATTGCTACTGTTAAAGAAGCAAGAATTTTGAAGAAATCTCTTTCAACGTACAGTTCAACTTCTGGACAATTTATTAACTAGAGAAAGAGCTCAATATTCTTTATCAACACCCCTATAGAAAAAAAAAGAAAAATTTCAAATATTTTGGGATGCAGTACTGGTAATCACCTTCTTCTTATCTGGGATTACCACTAGGATCTAAACTACCTGATAGTTTTTGGTATTCTATCATTGACAGATTCAACAACAAGTTGGCAGGTTGGAAAGGGGTCCTTTTAAGCAATGTTAGGAAAGTACAACTCCTAAAATCAACTTCACAAAACCTCCCAATTTATGCCTTGAGTCTCTTTAAGATGCCCCATAAACTTGCCATTATGATTGAAAGAATCCATAAAATATTCTTGTGGTCAGGGGTGGAAGATAAGAAAAGATTAAGTTTGGTGGCATGGGAAAGTGTTTGCAAACCCAAAAAACTTGGGGGGCTTGGATTGAGATCCATTAAAAATGTAAATAAATCCCTTCTTGCCAAATAATGGTGGAGAATATATGGGATAAAGAAAGAATGGAATGTGATCATCAGAAACAAATACCTCTTTAACTTCAACTCTCTGGAGGACTTCCTCATCATTGGAGAAAATCTATAAGGCTCTTACATATGGAACAACATAATTTCAATAAAAGAGCTGATTATTAAGGGTATGAGATGGAAGCTGGGGGATGAAAGGAAAACTGATTTCTGGGAAGAGAGTTGGTTACAAATGGACCCTCTATCCAAAAATAAGGATTGGAAACAAGCAATAGTTAGATGCAAAGAAACAATTGGAGAAAAAATTAAGGACTACTGACAAGGAAACAAGTCATAAACCCGGGAGACATTGATAGAAAGTTCTTTTCCCTCCAGCTCAAGTTCTAGTCCTGGTTTGTTGAGGATAAAAATCCAGATAAAATTATATGGGCATATAATCAAGATGACATCTACACTATGGCCTCTGCTTGTGATCTTATGACCCTGGGTGAGGAAAGACCTCTTTGCTCGAAAGATTGGTATAAATTTTTCATTCCCAAAATCAATTTCTTCTTTTGGCTTTTATATCACAATAAACTTCTAACCCGTGATAACCTTAGTAAAAGGGTCTCTATCTTGCTAATAGATGCTTTCTCTATATATAGGAGGTTGAATATTGTGATCATATTATGATATAACTTTAAAAAGGTGTTCTTTGACAAGACTGACTTAGGTCAGATTTGTCCTAGACTTGGCCGACTTCGGTTAGCCTTCTCCTAGGGTATTTATTTTTAGTGGCCTCCTGACCCAATGCGGAGATGTTTCTCCTAGGTGCTTAATCGGGGCCGACCTTGCAAAATATGGGGCCCAATTTTTTTTTTATAAAAGGAGACTCATCCCTCTCATTTTCACATTCATTGCATACCTATAATTCATTATCAAGAGACGTCTTCATGCAAGCATTACCAAGTCAACTATTGTGCATTCAAGAGATCCAAGCAAGCATCCATTTGAAGGCATCCTTATCAAGCATTCAAACCCATCAAGTATCCAAGTGCAAGGAATCCATCAAGTATTTCAAGTTTGCATTCCATCTTTTCCATCATACATTAAAGGAATTCCCTTCCACAAATCTAGCTTCTTTCTCCCATTGGAGGACAAGCAAAGGAGTTTGCAATAAACGGAGGAGATCTACAATCATCCATCAACTCTTCTTTTTATCTTTCTTCCTCAATCCAACATTTTGGAAAACTAAAACATTCCTCATTCAAGGGTTTGGTTTCATGATTTTTTATTGGGTTTTCATGGAGTCCAAGCTATTGTATCAACACTTGTGATCATCTCCAAAGAGGCATTGCATCATTGTGATATAAGGTGATTTGTGTTTTAGATGTAGATCACATTTTCTTATGCAACTTCAATTTCATTTCAAGGTTTATTCCTATACAGGGGCTTGACCAAGGAAATTCCCTTTCCACAACAATTTCCCCTTATTTATTGTGTGTAGGAACAAGTGTCACAGTCTTGGATCCAAATTTCTAGAGTTGTAGAATCAGTGACTGATCCTCTACAAAATTTGTCAAATTTGGAATCTCTAGGAAAAGGCAAAATTTATAGGACAAGGTCGTCTTGAGTATTAATTATCCTGAGGATCTGGAAATTTCATAGTTAGGAGATATAGGTCTTAGAATTCCAGATCCAGAACAATTTATGGTTCTGACATATTTGCGATAGTCATTTCTTGATTGGAAGTTTGTTCCTCCTCTCCTATCTTTCAAGGTGAGTTAATTCTTCTTCTTTTCATCTTGCATTTACTTTTATGCATAAGATCTGATATTATATCTTGCCAGCAATAATTTCCTTTATCATAGCATAAGTTTCTCTCATAATTTTACATACCATAATCACACATTATTCCATAAGGAATACCCAAATCCCCCTTTTGCCTAGATCTTGCATTAGCACCCCTTCATTAGTTTTGGGTTGTGCTAATCAAATTGGTTTAAGGGGGGATTTTGTATTCTAATGTACAATAAGATTTGGTGAGTGATATGCATCCTAGCATTGCTCACCATTTTCTATTGTATATTTTGGTGAACCCGACTTATAACTGTAGGAATTGCTAACATGCAAATCCACAGACCCCGAATACACCTGCATGCAAGAACCTGATACAAAGTAGAAGCAGAAAGATGAAAAAGAAGAACTCAGATGTTTACTCAAAATGTGAGAGAAAAATTATCAACTGAATTAATGAATGACAAATACAAAGTTTGACCTTATAAAGGTGAACAAACCCTAAAACTAAAAGCTAGGTTGCGCATTAATAATTAATAATTAATTAATGATGCACCTAAGAGAAAGCATAAGCTAAAAGAGTAATAATACTCTAACACCCACCCTTAAGCTGAACGCAGGGAGAAAGCAGACCTAGCAAGACTAAGAAAGCAAGAAATGGGTCCCGGCAACAAGGCCTGATCAGGTACCCAGTACAAGGAAATCTCTGTAAACTGGAGACAAAGGAGA
>MU227705.1:1380452-1470447 GCA_018584345.1 Thuja plicata | reverse complement strand
ACCCCCCCACAATGTAAAATTCTATCCCCTGAGCACCTCAAATGAACAACTACTGAAAGCACACAAAGAAAAATGAGGAGAAAACCTGAGTTCCAGAAGCCGAACAGGAGCACAAACGAAGGCACGAATTTGAATATGAAAAACAGAAACCAAATGGAGAAATCAGGAGATGAGACCTGCACCAATGCGTCCATCTCGGAAACACCTTTCCGACGGTATTTCATTTTTTGAAAAACGATATCGTATGCTCAAGTTATGAGCGAAAAACCAACTGCCCCTCCAAAAGACAACTCTTTGGAAAAACACAGAGACGTGCTTAAATTTGACGGCCGTTTGGCCGTCACAGGTACGGTCGCTGGAAAAATAGGTACGGTCACCGGAAAAATTTACCGGTGGACGGAAAAATAGAAATCTGCCAGAAAAATTTAAAAGTTTGCCGGAAAAAAATTTCCTGGCAGCTGACGTCACCGTGACGTCAGCCCTGCGCGGGTGTAAGATGGCCGGTGGCGGCTGGGCGGTTACTGCCGGCAGAGGTGGCGGCCCGGCTGAGATCTGGTGGTGCCTGAGCTGCAGAATGGTGGTGGGTGGGCCGCTGGGGAGCGGCGCTCGCTTGGGCGGCGGCCCGGTGGCCGACAGGTGGCCGGCGCTGGATGAGCTGCGCCCGGGCTGCGCGCTGGCTGCGCTCGGGTGGCGCGCTGGCGGCGCTCGGGCTGCGGCACATTTTCCAACGTAAAACATGTTTTTTTTAATATTTTTTTTCGAAATCCGTACGGTACGGCCCTAGGAGGCCATAAAAAATTCCCTGTGCTCCCGGAGGCTAAACTGGTCGAGTCTTATGTGATTTCGACTCTCCCGGGTCTTTTGAGCGCAATGGTGGAGTCTGTTTTTGCTCAAACAGCTCCAAAAAATAGCGCCTCCTTAGAAATGAAAGAAAAAACCCCAGAGAAGCTGCAGATGACGCCTTCAAATCGTGGCTTCAAAAATCTTCGAACCAGACAGCAGCAGGGCGGCTCTGATACCATGTAGGAATTGCTAACATGCAAATCCACAGACCCCGAATACACCTGCATGCAAGAACCTGATACAAAGTAGAAGCAGAAAGATGAAAAAGAAGAACTCAGATGTTTACTCAAAATGTGAGAGCAAAATTATCAACTGAATTAATGAATGACAAATACAAAGTTTGACCTTATAAAGGTGAACAAACCCTAAAACTAAAAGCTAGGTTGCGCATTATTAATTAATAACTAATTAATGATGCACCGAGAAAGCATAAGCTAAAAGAGTAATAATACTCTAAAAATAACATTTCCATTCTGATTTTGGTGTTAGATGCCCTTTCTATGCATTTATATATCTAGATCTACTTTATATACATTTATATCGTATCATTTTTTTGGTTATGTCCTCCTTGTCTAGAATTAATTTGTATGCATTTTAGACCTTCTTTTATATATCACCTTGTTGCATTCTTAGCCACTTAGATCTAATACACATTCATTCATAGATTTATTGCATTCTTGCATTTCATGTTTACATGTTTCAAAAAATACATATATACAAAAATATTTCATTTATCAGTCACATAGATAATTTTGTCTCTTGTTTATACCCTTGAATGAAAAAATAAGCATACACTTTCATACATTTTCCATTTTCTATTATGAATATTTTCTATAGGTTAATCTATTTTTTCTCTCCTAAGGACCCTCCTTCTCATGACATAATATTAAGCCAAGACAATAATCCTTATCTTCATAATCTCCCTATTTGGGATGAGCCATTACAAGATAATTTATTCCCTTAAGGACACTTTACCTTCTATTCATCTCGATCATTTACCCTCAACCAATGATGAAATAATGAGTAATGATATTGCTCCTATGACATGCCCCCTTTATGCATATATCTTAGCACAAGAGGAGGACATCATAAACACTTTTCTCAATATCACCTTTCCTTCATTTGACACTTCTAGAGATTAAGCATTAAAGGAAGTCCCTAATCCCTATTCTAGTAACAGCTTGGAAGAAGAGGATCCTATCATTACTAATTTCCTCGATGCTCTCCCATCTAATGATGGACCTATGAATGATCAAGAGCTTGATCAAGTCAATATTATTGTTCATGCTCAAACTACAATAGCCAAAAAACTTGTGGTTACTATTAAGGGTTATACTCAACATTCTTCTCAAAATTTAAGTACACCTGTGATTATGGTTAAAGGATATACTCAACAAAGTTTTTTTCAAACTCTGAATAAGCCAATTATAACTGTGAAAGGAAAAACTAGGAATCCTTTGGAGTTTATTAAGGAATATCATGTGGTGGCTCATACCTATTGGACAAGAAACAATCCTCAACCTACTAATATGGTGGTTCCAACTTCTCTCTCACCTTCTTGACTCGTGCTTCCTCCTTCACCTCGTCTTCCTCAACATCTTGGAAAGGAGTATGATTTGATAGAGCAATTACATGATACTCTTCCTTAGATCTCTCTTTGAGAAATTCTTCAAAATTCTCCCACATATCATTAAGCCTTGCAAAAATCTTTAACCACTCTTCCAACTCCACCACCTAATTAGGATAATATAAATTTCTTTATGGAATGTATGCATGCTACGCCTATCCAAGCTCAAATGGTCTTTACCAATAATTATTTACCTTCTAAAGAAGTTCAAGATCGACATGATTCCCTTATGGTGGTTTTCCTTCTCATTGGTAATCTCATTCATAGGACCTTAACTGATAATGGGTCTGGACTAAAGGTTTGTAGTATGGACATCTTGAAAGAGATCAAAACTGATGTTTCAACTATTAAACCTTATTACCTATTAAAGTAGGTCTGGTTATTCTAGATACTCCTATTCATGTGATGACTGAACCTCTTAATTATAACCTTCTTTTTGGAAGACCTTGGTTACATGCTATGCATGTTGTTCATTCCACTCTCCATAAAAAATTCAAGTTTACAACAATCTTATGTACACACTTATGGTAGATGATAAAACATATAGTTGTTTGAATGCTAAATCAAGCACTAAACCTACGTCTATTGAAGATACACAAGATTAAGAACCTAAGGATGATCCTTCTTCTATTAGTGTCCTTCTGAAAGATGATTGGGGAACCTTAGATTTTACACCAACTTATATTGGAGAATATAAGGTTATGAAGCTTGAACGTCAACAACCTAAACTTGACAATGAAACTATAACATCAAAACTTCTTTCTGATGATCTTAGTAACAATGTTTTTCTACTTCCACTCTTAACGAATATTTAGAAACTATCAAACTGGATTATGATGACATAGTGACCTGCGAGGTTCCATTAACTCTTTCTTATATGGATTCTCGTTATGACCATGGTTATAATTTATTAGCAAAACATGGGTTCAATGGGAACATATGTGGAAAAAATGGGAAAGGAATTCAAGTTCCTTTATGAAAAGAAGGGCATGAACATTCTTATGGATTAGTATTTAATCCTTACAAGCAACCACAAATAGTTACTCTCAATGTTAACACTATTATGAATCACAAACTCAAACATGGTTCACGACGTGTTCAACAAAGCATGGAGAATAGTGAGAAACCTATTGAACCATCCTCTCCTTCATCTCCTAACACTTCTCCTATATCTACCTTTAATTAATAAATATTTTTACCTAACCTTGTTCATGGTAAGGTGATTACTAGGCCTAAAAAAAAAGAAGAAACGAAGTCAAAATATTATTAATCTTCCTTTTTGCATGTATCATCGATATCATGACCACTCTACTAATGAATGTCAAGATTTACATTACAAAATTAAACAACTTCTTCACAATGAAATTATTCATATATCATGTCATAATGAGTTCTTTTTACTACTAATTCCTTTAAATAATATCTAAGTCCCTATTATGTTACTCCCCACTATGTAACTTTGATAGCCTATTCCTCGGGGGCTCATTATTATGCATTGTGTGATCATACTTTGGGAGTAGTATAATAGGTCATCTTTATCCTTCTCCCCACACTTGGGGGGCAAGGGTACTATAACAATCTCTTTCATCCTCTTCAAGGATCAACTTTCCCTTTGGTTAAGTGATATTTTTCTATCATATAACATCTAATCTTACATAGAAATGTTGGTTTACATTAAGGATATGCATCCTTGATTATAACCTTTTTTAATTTTTTGATATTGGGGTTCCATAGTAAGAAAATCCCTTATCTTGGAGATTAAAAAGTGTGTCATCCTTCACAAGGATCCCTTTTACACTTCTTGTATGGTATCTCTTTCCATTCGTCCCTTCCATGACCTCATAGGAGCTTTTACTTCTTTGGTTTGGACTGGGTGTTGCTTGTGGATACTGTCTTGATGTTGAAACTGCTTTATCCTTTTCCATCATTTCCTTAAGATGATAAAACAATACTTATTTTTCCATCTTAAGGGGGGCATACATGGCCTCCTTATTGCATATATCTTGTTCACTTTAAGCATGAAAAAGAGAGTACACTAGAATAACACAATTTTCTAGGGCCATATCACTCTCATTTTTACATATTCGAGATTGGTTGACTAACATAACACAATTTTATAGACCATTTGACCTATCTTTTTTTATGAGTTGAATAGTGTAACACAACTCTCTAGACCATCAACTCTTGGTCCTTTGATTGAGCACAAACATTTGTTCCTTTGATTGACCACACACATTTGGTCCTTTTATTGACCGCACACATTTGGTCCTTTGACTAAATGCACACATTTGGTCCTTTGATTGACCGTACACATTTGGTTCTTTGATTTACCAAACATATTTGGTCCTTTGACCGACTGCCTCCTCTCTTTGATGGGTGCAACTAGCATAACATAATTTGCTAGACTATTTCCCCCTTCTCTCTCTTTCATCTATCTCTCATGGATCGCCTAGTGTAACATAATTTACCTAGTCTGTGTCATCCATGACTATTTTGATCTCTCCTCCATGGTTCCATAACATAACATTCTTTTCTATTGAACTAGATCATTGAGTCTTATCTTAAGTTTGATGTATGCTCTTTCTCTTTTTCGGTGACCACTTGTGCTCTTGCAATAGCTTTATGAGTATGATACTAGCGGTTAAGACATTTTATATAGCAAGGTCTCTTCAACTAGTTGACTTGGAATATTAGTAAGCTATAGGAATTTGTTGTTGTTTTTTGTATCCTTGTATATGGATGTACGAGTTGAGATTCTTGGTTTGGGGGCTTATTTCCTTAAATTGAGTGATGTCTTATCTCTTTGCAGTTTGCCCATGATCTTCATCTCTTTCTTTCTCTTTCTCTAATTTATCTTGAGCATGAGGTAGAATCACACTCCCTCTAAAGTGGGGGTAAAATTTATCATCCTAAAAAGTAAGCACCCTTGTTAGGTGCTCATTTTTAGCCCCACTTTATCATCTATGGGCTCCCACATTGATTTCATGTCTTTCAAGCTCTTTTGCATCCTTCAAATCAACATTATTTGTTCAAAACTCGATGATGGCTCTAACTTCTATGCATGATTTCCCATTTTCATCCACTCACTTAATTAATCTTCCATCTAGGTCCTTTTACATTCCTTTTACATCTCGGGAGTTACCCTGATTTCCTGATAAACTAGGCCTTTCATATCTCTCTTTTAGAACACAACCCTTAGTCCCGAGATAGCTATTAAAAAGTCTGCTTGGACAAATCCAACTTAGGTCAGATTTGTCCTCAGGCATTTCTTTTTAGTGGTCTCTGGGTCCAATGCGGTAATGTTTCTCCTAGGTGCTTAATCGAGGTCGACCTTGCAAAATATGGGCCCCAAAATGTGTATAAAAGGTGACCTATCGCTCTCATTTTCACATCCATTACATACCTAAATTCATGATCAAGAGATATCTTCATGTAATCATTATCAAGTCAGCTATTGTGCATTATAGAGATCCAAGCCAACATCCATTTGAAGGCATCCATTATTAAGCATTCAATCCCATCAAGCATCCAAGTGCAAGGAAGCCATAAGGTATTTCAAGTCTTCATTCCATCATTTCCATCATACATTCAAGGCATTATCTTCCATAGATCTAGCTTATTTCCCCATTGGAGGTCAAGCAAAGGAGTTTTTAATCAAGGGAGGAGATCTACAATCATCCATCAAGTCTTCTTCTTCTTCTCTTTCTTCTTCAATATGAAATTTTGGAAAACTAAAACATTCCTCATTCAAGGGTTTGGTTTCATGATTTCCTATTGGGTTTTCATGGAGCCTAATATATTGCATCAACACTTGTGATAATCTCCAAAGGGGCATTACATCATTGAGGTATATGGTGATTTCTATTTCAGATATAGATCACATTTCCTTATGCAACTTCTATTTAATTTCAAGGTTAATTACTATACATGGGATTAACCTAGACAAGCCCCTTTCTACAATAATTTCCCCTTGTTTCTTGTGTGCAATAATGGATGGTGCAGTCTCAGAACTGGATTTTTAGAGTTGCAGAACCAATGAGAAATCCTCTACATAATTTGTTAGATTTTAAGTCTCCAAGACAAGGCCAAATTTCTAGGACAAGAATGACTTGAGTAGGTGTTTTCCTGAGGATCTGCAAATTTCAAAGTCAGGAGATACAAGTCTCAGAGTTCCAGATGAAACTATTCTGGTAGATTTGTGACAGTCATTTCTTGATTGGAAGTTTGTTCCTCCTCTCCTAGATTTCAAGGTGAGTTCATTCTTCTTCTTTTCATATTGCATTTACTTTCATGCATAAGATTTGATATCATATCTTGCTAGCAATCATTTCCTTTATCATAACATAAGTGTCTTTCATACTTTTACATATCACAATCACACATTATTCCATAAGGAATACTCGAAATCCCAAGTTACTTAGATCTTGCATTAGCACCCCTTCATCCTTTTTGGGTTGTGCTAATCAGATTGGTTTAAGGGTGGGTTTTTATTCCAATGCACAATATCATTTGGTGAGTGATCTAGACATCCTAGCATTGCTCACCATTTTCTATTGTACAACTAGTAGTATTCTCTTCAATGTTGCTCTTCTCACCCTGGTATGATTCAAAGGACGGTTTGGATCATCCCGTCCAAATCTTAATAACCTAGTTGGATCTTGGGTATTAGTATGTGTTTCATCAACATCTTCTACCTATCAACAAACACAAACATTATTTAATGTTTGGCAACAATTGGATAAATCATAAGTATTAATTTCAAAGAAATATAATCAAATATGGCTTAAACAGTAAAATATAAATTGCATGAAGATATAACATCAATTGAATAACATAACATTATTTTATAGAGTACCTTTTTCATTCAATAATTTAAATAAAACACATTTTTGACAACATAGTTTATAAAACATCATTCCACAACCATTTATTATTCTTTGGTGTTTTATCTGTTAAGAACATCCTTAGGGAGATCTTGTTCTTCCCTTTTATTTCACGCAAGAGTGCATTTCAAAAAGTGGTAATCAATCAAAAACTCATCCTCAACAATAAGGTCCATAATAGCCTAAACCATTATTACTCTATCAACCTCTCTTTCTATATCTCCATCTTTATCATTTATAACCTCAACAAAATTATAATTCGATCTTACAGTAAGGTCTCTTCCCTTACTAATTTTTACAAATCCTACAATATTTTTGTGTGTGTATGCACATCCATCTATATACATAATATTACCTCTATTCATTTATTTTCCACTTTCCAATATAAGTTGATGTGTATACATATTCAAATTTAGACCATATGCTGACATGCTAGGCTTATATTATGCTAGCCTTCTCCATTCACCATTGTAATATGATGGACCATAATATGGCATTAATCTCCTAGTGGTTTGTTCTGAATTATTTATATGTTTAGATCCCACATTTACATTTTTTACAATAAAGAGGCCTAGATTCACCCCATGAATATTGGAGGGTTGTATCATGTAGTTGTATCCCCAAAATTAAAACACCTCGTACACTCTAGATAGTTGTTGATTACTAGGCCAACCATAATATAGTAGACGATCAAATGTCTCTTTGTAAGTTGATCTCAAACTTAGGAGAAAGTCATCATCTTAATCACATTCATTCTCATAGGGTATGTAGTCCACCTTCCCTCTATCTTTAAGAAAATTATGCATCTTTAAATTGACTCTTGTTCTGTTACTTATTTTCATTAATTCCTCATCTTCCGAGCTGGTATATTGGCACATATTTTTTTTAGACGTATCATCTGATAAATGATCATTGCCCTCTAGGCTGGAAGTCGATGATCCAGGAAAATTTAAACCAATAACTTTATCCTTTAAGTATAGATTAAGGAAAAAATTAGTTATTTAAATAATCTAAAATAATTCTTAAATCAATTATACATGTTATTTATATCAAATTGGAAAATTCCTTACCACAATTCCTATTGAATTTGAGTCAAATACAGGAGGCATACTATCGACTAGAAGCTCATCATATATGTAATGTCTTTGTACAATTTATCATTTGAATTGTTTCTTTCAACGACATACATAACATCCACAAACAACAATTTTCTCAAAGTATTAATCACATATACTATAGTCATGACCACCCTCTTGTTTAGTGCAATCAATTGTTGTGTTTGTAGGATCCATTGTCATATCCTCTTCCACCCACTATCATATATGTGATTTAATAGTTTTAGGTCTATATCCATGTACATATCTAGTTCTTTTTCTTGTTGAACGCTTGGGCTCTGCATTTCCTCCAATTTCCATAAAAAATAATTAACAGCATGCATTAATTTATGTCAAGATTGGATAATATATTATAAATCTCAATAATATTGTGAAAAAAGATGGACGTATCACAAAATTTCATCAGATCATTTTTTTCTTAAGTTAATTCAAAATTTGAGTACTTAATGTCCCACTTTATCTATTGTGTCCTCATTTGATATGATACAATCTATTGCCATAGTCTCATCTAGCCCCTATAATACACAACATAGTAAATAATATTTAGTCCACTAATGATATCATTTCGATGAATATGCTATCCAACACAAAACCTCACTTTAGTCATATATTTTACATATTGATATTATATTTTTTCAATCCTAATTTTGAAACTTTTCCCTTTATATAGAATCACATTTAATCACCATTCTTATGCATTTTCAATAAATAAGTTTGACCTCAAAGGCCTCATGGACAAAAAAATGACTTTATCTCCTCTATGCCGTAGCATTTGTGAATTCATAAACACCTTCCTCTGTTGTCATTTCTATTTCCACCTAGTTTCCTCTCTGCAATTTAGTAGTTATACGTCGTCCACATCCTCTCTCCATGGCTTCCTCTAGATCCTGTAATACACAAAAATGATCATTTTCACAAAACATGTGCACCAAGAGAATATTGTTGAGATTATCTTGTTAATACGCTCTCTTTTCATTAAGACGTACTATGAAAAACAAAATAGGACATTGCAACATTTTGCTTTTTGAAAAAGAATTTACACATAGAATCCTGATAACTAGAGCTCAAATATTATGATTACAAGATGACTACAAATTCAAATAAAAATTAGGCTCTAAATTAGGTGCACTTTACACTGCCTCTGGTGCCCTAAATAGATTACATTTATGGCCCAAAGTTGTCACTAAATTAGGTGCACTTTACATCGACTTTAGCATCCCAAAGAGATTACATTTAGGGCTCAAAGTCAGTGTTAACCACTGCGGCGTTAACCACGATGATATCAAACAATTCATATTTTTCAAATCCGAAATAATTTATTAGGTTGGTCTTGTTGATCTTTTAGTTTTCATTTCAGTCACCCACTTTTTTTGTTGTCAAATACAAAGCATAGGATAGATAGTGTTTACAATGTTTGGTTGCTCGGTTTAATTTTTTTACGAGATAGAGAGTAGAGGATAGATGGATAGAAATCAAACCCCTAATTTCACTTTAAACGTGAAAACCGAGTATGTTTTTCCTTTTTCTTTCAATTTGAATCCATATAAAGATATTTAGATATAATTTTTACTAATAGATTTGTATAAAAGGGATGCCACTTGGTAGATAATGATCAGGCTTCAATTGATTTGGGTTATTTGGTGGTCTTATTTTTGCATTGTTCATTCCATTAGAGGGTTTGAACTCTTAGGAGATATCTCATAAGGCATTTCAATGCAAAAAGAGAGTCAATCAAGGTAAATATTTATCGCCCATGTGTATTGATTTCTTTGATTGGTGACTTGCTTTCATACCAAAAAATAAAACTTTCATACCAAAAACTAGACAAAAACTTTCATACCTGGTAGTGCATATTTTATTTGCCTCTACTAATTGGATGAAAATAATTTCCCCTAGTTTTCCTCAAAATTCCAAGAAATAGAGGGAAGGGAGTAGAATCTGGCCACAAAGAAAAAGAGGCTTTGGATTCCATATTGGGAGTAGAGGTAGTGAACAATTTGGATGGTGTGGAATTGATTATGCTTGTCAAATACATAGAAAAACAATCTAGTAAAGACCCTGTAACACTGCAACCAAATCAATTGTGTCAGAGAAAATAAATCAATTCTCCAATCACTCCTGATCGAGCAAAAGATCCAGGAGGAATCCAATAACTATAAAATCTAAGAATGTGGAACATGGAATAGAGACTTCCAATGTCTCAGCCACTCTAGGACACAAACTTCTTTCACTAAACCATCTTTGGATCTTGCATTATTAGCCAATATACCAAGATAGAATACAATGTGGTTTCACAGGAATTCTGAACGAGAGATGCTGGAAAAACGTTTGTGAATAGGTTGAAGGAATCATGCCTTCAATAGTTCAAGGACTATCTACATTTTTCATTCTCAAAGATACCCATGCACCTGCAAAAAGCAGTTATCAAAGACATGGAGGCTGAATTTGGCATAGGTTGGTCTATAAAGAAGATAAAGCTACAAATGTCTCAAAACTACAAGACAATTCAATGCAACCAAACAAAGAAGATAAAAAAATCTTCCTTTCGAGATAAGGCATAAAAAAGGCCAATTGATGTAAGTGTGAAAGTATGAAAAAGAGCTTGTAAAAGCATATGAGAGGTATGAAGCAAAGAGGAAGTCAGGTGAGGAGAGTGCACATGTATTTGAATTTTCTCATAAGATTATATCAAATTGATTAAATTATTCTTCAATTTTATTTGCGTATAGTAAAATTGAATTAGTGTATGTTTTAGGACAAGGCCTCCAAGGCTAGGCTTGTCAAACTTTGTGCCACACATCACAGTGGCCATAATGGTTTATAGGCCTTGATCTGTACATTTGTAAGTATATTTAATATGTTATGATATTTTCTTATTTCCTAGGAAAAAACAAATGATTGCATATTAATTAGTTTAACTATTCCATGTGCCATGTTTTAAGAGGAGGAGAAATATGGCCGACATTCAACGCAATCTGAATAGGAAATGCTACAAAGACAAAATTCTACCGATTTTGTAATCTCGATGGAGAATGAGGTATCAATAGTTGACTTTCAATAACTTAGTTGGATATTGTTGTGTTAATATGTCAATTTTCATTTCTTGTGTTGAGTTGTTTATTTATGCCTAGGATGATTTAAAAAGTGCTTCCCTATTGGCCCTAACTCCCACTTAATTGTCCCATTATTTTGCGTGGAGGAAAAAAACTATTATTTTCCTTAAAGGCCAGTGGGTGACATTCATGCCTTATTTTCATCGCATCTTTTAATTAAAGACCATGGTCTTTTAATATCTCTTAAGTGTACTCATTTAAGTTATGCATTGTATCATTTGAGTAATTAGTCCCATGTTGATTTCATTTTTCTTCTTTTCTCTCTAACATGGTATCTCAAGGAGTGCTTCCTTGGTATTTCAATAAATGCTTCCTTGAATTCATTGTTTTTATTCTACTAAGTGATTCACATGCATTTTTGTCATCCTTAGTCATGATGTTTCTATTATTTTAACATGTAATAATATTTTGATGCATCTTAGTAGGCATCTTATAGGTCTAACACATCCTTGCAGAACTCCTTTTGCACCAAGGTCAAGTCATCATGAATTTATAACGCATATTACATGAAATTTCCTATGTCATACCTTGTAGCCTTGTAGTATTCCACTTGATGTTTCAAGTTATCATTTTCCTTATTATGCCCTTGCATTTATCATTTCATTTTAAGGATGTTTGATTCATTTTCTTGTATTGTGGAAACCCTATTCGTATCCCTAACCACTAGATCCACATAATCTACATCCATTACCATTACTTCCATGGCTTCATTAAATCTCAAGAGTCTAGTATGAAATGCAACTTCTTGATCAACAACATGTTAGGTACACGCTTGGGAAAAGTTTGTGGTGCCTTTGCGGTTCCATAGATCTTCCTATATGTTAACAACTCATATAGAGAGCTATCTTTTAGGTTCTCCAAGATTATGATCATCTCTTCATATAGCCTAGGGAATCTTTTCTCAAATAATAGCTCATGCAAGAGAATAAAGAATCGATCACAAATGTGCTCATATTTGGATGAATATTTGTGCTCCCGTCGGTCCTAGCAATAAACATGGAAAAAAAGACATGGGATGATCCATGTCCAATTCATCCCCAAATAATTTATAAGCTATACAAATAATATAACACAAGTAAGAGGTTGTATAGAATTTTGCCTTTGTGCCCACTGGAGGAGACTTGACTCTTCTTATTTCACTGTACAAAGTGAGTGACAAAAAAAATAACTAGTTTAAAATTGGCCCTTCTTTAAGCAACATATGTAGAAATGATAATTAGGATTCTTGAAAATGAGAAGCATCCTTATCCCAATACAACCTACTAACCAGGGCAACTATTAAAGGGTAACCCTTGAGGTTGATGGAAGGGTACCATTTAGTGTTGCTAGAAGTTAATGTTTATCTGGTTTATTTGAAAAATTAAGCTCCATTGGGCATTGGTCTTATGCCTTTTTGGTTGGAGGTTGCAGTGATGTAGTAGTGGTAGTGGAATACATATGTCTCAAAATAATTATATCATAGCAATTTCTCGTGATTAAGGATTTAAGATGACCAAGGAGTGATGGAACAAGAAGATGACAACACTAGATTTTTAGTTTCCAAAACGTTAGAAAATGTGTAAATGAGTAGTGTGTTGGGGATTATTCTTGTAGGACAAGAAAAAAATTTGACAAGGCTTGGAAAACCTTCTTCACTTCAAGCTCCACAAGATTCAGGAGGGTATTCCTTATTCTAAGATTATACATAAGATATATTCATTCTAATGGCCAACTACAAACCTTCAAATGTGGATAATTCTCAGATTTTATGTACATGGGGATTTTATTTCATCACTTGAACAATTAATGATTTAAAAAACATGAGAACACACAAATCATATATCTCGTACTCAGAATCATGGAGCAGTGTTATACAGATACTTTTAAATGCATCCTTTAGATTTTTCTAAGGACCGTGGAGATATAGAAACACATATAAATTAAACAAAAAATCAAAGAACATAAAGGAACAATAGATTTGATTAATTTTATTTTAAATCTAAAAACCCTCCAAGGATCTCAACAGCCTAGTACCCAATCTCAGGCTACAGAGTGAAAGTAAAGCAATGACAGAGATCCTATGAATAAATGAAACTTAACCAATGGGTTTTCAATATTAATTCTTAACATTAACAAGCCCACTCATGTTATCATAAAGTTCTACTTCAAAAATTCAGTTAATACATTGAAAATCATTGTAATCTGCACAAAAATAACTCTCTCCTTGAGAGAGACCCATGAACAAATAACACATCCACAATAAAATTGTAGAGAAAAACTCACCTATCTTTAATGTATTCACTTCATATGATTTAAAGTATACAAAGCTGGAGACAACTTTATGGCATTAACATTTATAATTGTATAAACTAGATAACATTGCTAATGAGATTAAAATATCTTATAATTACATTCACCTCTAGCAACCTGAAACGAAACACTATCCTAGTCACAAGCTAAAGAGGATTTTCATAACCAGAACCTCATTTTTTTATGGCCTTGGAATTCCTTTTATATTTTTGGCATGTGACAAGCTTCAAACCACTAAAATATATTTTATTCTACCACCATTAATCTTTCTACTTGGCATGCTTTAACATATTTTTGGGTAACTTGTTAAGATCTATATTTAGCATTTTAGGGATAGCTGCATGTCAGGGTTTCCGTTAAGGAACCAGGCTTGTGAGTCATACCAATATAGACCATGGGTGGTTATCAAAGATAAAAATGATAGAATGCAAGATTATTAAAACTTTCCCCATTAGGGGACAACTTTGAGACTTCTTCCCATGGAGAAATAAGCGACTGCACAGCCTAAAGTTTAGTACTTGCACCCATACCCCAATTTGTATCCACCCAATTCAAGAGAACCAGAGTGGTAGCCTTAGGGATTGGAATAATTTGCAAACTACATTAAAAGTTTGTAGTTGCACTGAAGCATTCTAATACCCTTGTAACTACCAAAAACCCTTCTAATATCCCTATAGATACAATATTAACATCATGTTGCTTCATTTTCTAATCTTTGTAATTGAATTATGTTAAACCATTCCATCCTATACCATAAAACACTTATCTTCTCTACAAAATTCATCCTCAACCTCCTCAATTAAAGGAAAATTGACCTCAATAAAAATATTTAAACCATGAAGTACCATTTATAGCCTTATCGCCTCAGAAACATAGTTCACAGTCCTCAAAATGTTGAATGGCGACATCCATTTACAGAACTTTTAGAATTTCCTCAGATACTTGTGTCGACAAGACAATCTACATAAAATAGATTAGGAAAGATCTCACTCTTTTGAAGTCAAGTACTTAATTAGGCAACATTGCGATCTCCACCATTATCTTTATTCTTGGTAACAACAAATCCACTAGGATACTCAAAAAGTTCTAACAGAATGATTTCCGCTCACATTGATTAATCAAGCTCTTCAAATATCATGTTGGATATCACACCAACCATCTAATCACCACTTTCCCTCTTTCTTTATAACCAAATACTTCACACGAACCACGGTAATCTAGGTACATGCATGACACTTTATGTGTATTTATTACTTTATATGCATTTATTAAATAGTTGTACTTTAATATTAATATATCACATAGCATATATTTTTCTAATGCCATGATTATGTCATCCTTCCAACTAAGCCTGTGTTGACACATACTTCCATATAGGTTGGGGTACCCATATTTCATATACACATCATTATGCATACCTTTGTTCTATGTGCTAACATGTCAAATTTTTAAAATCTTAAATCCCTCTTTAATGCCTTCATTATTATTTAAGTTGTTGTCATAATGCCACTAAAAGGGAGATAAATAGAAGGTTATACGACATTTGAATTAGGACTACAAGAAGGTTAAACAACATGGATAGATGAATTAGGTGAGTTTGCAGCTAAAGAATTACAGAGTGGAGGTGGTTTGAACGGTTTGAGTAGAAACACGGGAGGTCCACCAGTGAGAAGTGAACCAACAATTCATCAATTAATCCTACAGGATGCAGGCTATGAGCCAGAATTCAAGAATTATGGCTAGTTAGACTACTTTTTAAAGTTGAATGGGTTTAATAATGAAATTTCTATGTTATTTTCTCATATATTTGACAATGGTGAGGCAATAGTGAAGGGTTTGAAGGTTATTTCCATGGAGGAGAGGATGGCTAAAGTTCTATGGTTACCTACTATAGGATACACTACCTTAAAAGTAAAGACGTCAGAAGAGCTAGAGCAAAGTTTAGAAGAAATGGGGATCCTCCACTTGAAGTAAATACATAGGGAACAATGAGGGTTTCTTTACCAAAAACATGGAAACATGTTGTCATTTATATCATTAGATACAGTACTTGTGAGGGTCGGCATTCATGTCTACACCCTGTGCACTTCAAGCTGCTAAGCCACACGTGACATGGAAGGAGATTGAATGTCCCCAATGTGCTATATAACTTGCTGGAAATCATGGTTGTCGAGACACACAGAAAGGTAGGTAAAAATCTTTTTCCCATCATTGTTTAATTAATTTTCTTGTTGAAAGTTCAAGATATTTCTTGAATGTCATAGAGATCATCTCCGTGATTAAGGCTTATCACCTGCCATTGGATCCAAACAGACTAGCTTGATAGATAAAAAAGGAAACAAAGGCATGCAGAGGCATTTGGATTTACATGATTAAAATAAATCTGTTAGGACTTAAGAAAAATCAAAAGGAACCCCGCTAAGACATAAAAATAATTAAAGTGGCCCTGCCAACGACCTAAAAGATACATTACTTAAGTGACTTGAAAAAGTAACGACGCCTTATAACAAGGTCATGAGATTTAGAGTTTTAGGGTTTTTCATGGAAATGAACCATGGATTTAAGTACCAGAGACCTAAAAAAATGCAGAACCACAAGTAATATGTTGGAACCATGGAAAATTTTGACAGGGTTAACAAAGTCAACAATATTCAATATCCATTTCCTTGTTCAATTCTTCTTCTAATACAAATAAGTAATCCATAAACTCTTCAAGATGATGGTTGGAAAACCTTATACTTCACACCAACATTCTCTAGTAAAGACAAAAGTCTTGAATTGTAGAACCAAAAACCTTATTCTGACACTTTTATGGATATTGATTGGGCCTCTTTGAATTTCAACCCAATTCCACCTAAAAGAGACTCTTACCTTACAAATATCAAACCTTCCTGATGGACATGATATAGGATGTGTAGAACAAAGCATTGAACATCATATGAAATTTACACCACATTTTTCAAAAGAAACCCTAGGTTTTCAACCTTCCCATTTGTCCAATCAATCTATAAATTCCTCTCTTAATTTCTCATCACAACAAGAGAATATTTCATGTGAGCTTCTTCAAGCCAACTTAATTACTCTTCCTTTCAAAAAAAAACAAAAAAATAGAAAACACAAACAAGACACTTATTCCATTTGTATGTATCATCAAATTCAGGGCCATAAGACAAATGAATGTTATCATTTGAAGTATAAAATTCAAGAATTCATTGATTGTAGTATGCTTCAAATGACATGTAACAATGAATGGAACATTTGTCATGATCATTGTAATAACATCTATGTTGCTCCTCACTACGTACCATTGATAGCATATCCTTTGTGGGCTCATTGTCATTTATGGTGGTTCAATTTTAATGTGCAATCATACTTTGTGAGCAACATAACAGTTCTTATTTTTTGTCTCCTCACTTGGGGGGAAAGAGTACTATTTCACTCTCCTATTTATCATAAGGACCCATTTTCTCCCTTTGTTGACTCGTTCATTTTATAACATGATATCCTTTCTTAGTTGCATTTGTTATTTTCAATAAGGATCTTCTCTTTTTTAGGAGATTTACATCCCGAGTTGCAACCTCATGCTTTCTTGAAAGAACATGTCTATTATAAATGAATTTTCACATAGGGGGCATAATGTTTCATCCTTTTTCAAGTATCCCCTTACCTAGCAATGGGGAAGGTGTGTATACTTGATCCTCCTTCCTCTTTTTCTCTTCCTTTCCAATAGATATTATATCCCTTGTGACAATGCATCTTTTGTAGTATATTTTCCTTTCTTGCATGGCTTTGTCATTTTACACAAGGATTTTCATCCTGATTTGAAACCTTATGCTTTCTTGAAAGTGCATATTTTGGGTTTTTATTTCTATCTTATCCTTTCATAAGATCCATTATCTCCCTTTTGATCATCTATTTTGTACTGTAATGGCCTCCCATGTACAAACTTGTTGTTTAGGATCTTTATCCTTAATGAGATTAGTATCCTCCTTACAATTTATTCCTTGGATGAGTTTTTAAAAATTAAAAAGTTCAAAGTGGTGAATTTGGGTTTTAGACATCAACCCTTGACCCGTAGGGTTAGTGGGGAGGACGAAGTTACAAAATTCACCCTTGGGGATTCAACTTCTAGGGTAGATCGACCTAGCAAAAACCCTCTTGTAGCCGAAACTATTTTATCTAAATCTTTGCACAAAGATGTAAATAGTTCCTCTTCAGACCCTAATGAGGATTTTCCCCCTACATCAACAATTTGCACTAGGGAAATAGTAGCAAGGGAAAATGGAAAATTGAAAAACACTAAGGATGAAAAGGCAAAGGCTAAAATGCAGAAATTTGAAAAGAAAATCCCTAGCCCTAGAAAATGGAAAACTAGGGATCAAGAACCCCCTATAGCCATTGAACATTGTGAAAATCCTGCTAAAAATTCTAAGATGGCAAAAACTACGAAGAAAACACCCCAAAGGAAAAGTCACAGGCTCAGGGGTAAACCTAGTAAACATGTAAAATCTACTTCACTTATGGTGAGAATCCATATTGAATCCTTAGACTCTGTTCATACCACTCCTAGTGAAGAAGACATGATAATCCATAATAGACCTCCCAATAGAAGCCTAAAATTTTCCTCCTCATTAGAGCACTAGGATAGGGCAATGATGCCTACAAGAATTTGAGGAGGAGGGGGATGATCATATATCTCGAGAAAGGGAATTTACCTAGGAAGAACATGGGTTGTTGATGGAAGGATACCTGGAACAAGATAGTTTAGGATTAGTAGGGCTCATTGATGTAGCTAAGCAAGTGGCAGGTGGAGAACCGAAACAAAGGAGATTCCCAATAGGCATTCACCGACTTACTACTTTATCATGGGCATCAATAACCCTTGATTTATGGAAAGATATGAAGGATAAGGAGTAATGGAATAAAGAGAAGCACATGTTACAGGAAGTGATTACAAAAAAAGACAAGGAAATTAAGGGGAAAAATGCAAATATTGTTGCATTAACGGACAAGGTAAACAATATGATGACCTTAGTGCCAAAACTTTATAATTTAGAAATCCACCAAGGATATCTACACTGCATCTCAAGGAGCTTAGCCTTTCTTTTCAACTGTCAAGATTAGTCTCTCATTTAAATCCTTGTATAGAGACTCCACAAGACTTCTTCCAAGCTTACCAGTGTTCCCAAATAGAAACTAAAAACTTACTTTATGAGTTATACTTTGACAACTATGTTGTTCCTAATGATCATGAGTGGAATCTGTTGTTGCATATCAGAGATATTCATTTAAGGGCACTAATGCCTTGGATTCAAAATTAAAATAGTTGGTAGAAAAAATTCATAGCATATAGAGACATGGAGATCCATACCCCTTTTCCTTTAAGGGCAGAATTAGGTGAACCTACACACATTTTCTATACTTTGCACAAAGTTATCTACAAACTTGAATACAAACGACATATCCTAGCCGTGAGAGAAGAAGCCTTTCAAGAATTTGAACAAGTGGGTGCAACATTTAAGTAAGGAAAATATTGGGATATCAATTACAAAGGTGGAATGGGTTACCTAATGAGCTGAAGTAAGTAGAACCCCATTCCTTGTAGAATTTTCATGCAATCATAGTTAGGAGGGAACCAAAGTATGTTCACTTGGGGAGAACAAAAAAAAAAATGACTCTCTTTAATATTTCAACCACCACTTCTTCTAAGGCCTATTCAAAACTACAAAGAATATCATTCTTATAGTGAAGAAGAAGAGAAATCCAGGTGGGTCAAATTGGATAAAAATAATGGATTTTATTGGAACCCAACAGTGGAAACTAGGGGACAAACAATAGTCAATGATTTCAGGATGCAAGAAAGACAGAGGAATAAGATTGCACCTACTAGAGGACCAACAATCCATTAGGTTGGGGGGAGTGATGAGCCCAAATAATGGCTCATTTTTTAAAGGACTTATTATATATTTGTTGTCATTATTATGGGGTTTAGCACCTAGTTTCTTATAATTTTCATACTTCTTTCTTAAATTTATTTAGCTATGGGCATGAACCTATCTATGTATCTTTTTGTTTATATCAAGCTACTATGTGATCTATCTATATTACTTTTACATGTGATTAAATGAATGTTATTCTAAAGTAGTTATGTATATACAATTGTCTTGTGCACGCTAATGCTATCATATTATTTTCATGGTGTAATAACACTTTGATGAATATAATGGTACTTTAATTTTCAACATTTGAGTTAAGATTTGGTAAGACTCATCCGAGGGTGTGTACTTGGTAAGAATTCCACTCATTTGGTTAAGTAGTTACTTTTTGTTCACTAATTAGTTTCAATTTTAACAATTGATTGTTCCTACAACCATTGGAACTATGTTCTATGATTTTCCTGTAGGGATTGGAACTCCATTATGTGATTGTTCCTGCAACCATTGGAACTATGCTCTATGACTGCTCCTACATCCATTGGAACTTTGTTTTGTCATTGTTCTTGCAGCCATTGGAAATCTATTCTATGACTGTTCCTACAACCATTGGAACTATGTTTTATGATTGTTCCTGCAACCATTGGAACTCTTTTCTATGATTGTTCGTGCAGCTAATGCTAAACATAGAAAATTCCTATTTGTTTTCTAAGAACTATGTTTTTGTTATTTGTTTTAGTCTAGTTTAGTTGTTGACTCATGTTTAGTAGTCATGCTATTTATTTTCAAGCATTTTTATTAAGTATTGTTTCCTTTCTAGCTCTAGGTTAGTGTGAATACAAGTGAGTCCTAGTGCACATACATTGTGTCAGACCAAAAATAAATTATTGTATTAAATAAATAATAAATTTTAATTAAAAATTCCTTTTTTTGTAGAACTCGTGTCTTCTAGAAGATCAAGATGATCCTCATGATACAAATCCATAATATGCAGTTTTGCTACATATCACATGACTAGGGATGATAATGATGTAGAGATAGAAAACACGAGGCGATGATGATGGTGGCAATGGTGATGGGGATGGTGATGGGGATGGTGGTGGTGGTGGTGATGATGATGGTGATGATGATGATGATGATGATGATGGTGGTGATGATGATGATGATGATGATGATGATGATGATGACGACGACGGCGATGACAATGGTGATGATGATGAGGTAGTTGCTACTACTAATGATGATGATGATGATGAGGTAGTTTCTAGTAGTATCCAATGACATTCATGATCATAAATACTGCATCATGGTGTTAGTAATAACTAAGAGGGGGGGGTGAATCAGTGGCCTCAAAAATTTATCCTTCAAACTTAACCACCAATTAATAATCTCAGATTATTATGTCCCTACAAGATGCATGCCATGAAATGCTAATAATGATTAACTGTCTGTCAGTTTTCTCTGTCAATCCTTATTCTTTCTTGATTACCGATAAGCAGTATAAGTATTTACCGAAACTCAGTAAATAAGAAGAGTATACTGATCAATCCATAGTTAGTTATGTAAGATGCAAAATAGTAAAGAAATGAATCATACACATATAACACATGAATTTTAACATGGAAAACTTGTTAAGGGAAAAACCACTGGGAATGGTACCCCAAATTTTCACTCTTCTGAAGTGAGCCCTATTAGGAGCCAACCCTGTTAAAGGTTACAAACACATTGTCAAGTTCGACCTTGTTAGAGGATTTTATACATGGAGGTTGTCACTTAGCATCAGGCATCTATTGCTACCATCCTTGAATCAACCTCCTTCTTAGATTGTTAATAGGTATCGGGTAAGTCCAATGCTACTTTCATGAATCAACCTTTTTGGCACTCCTTGAGATGTACCTCAATATATACAAGACTATTAAGTCCTACTCGGTTAAGAGACTTGATGCTTCAATGGTTAAACAGAAACACTATGGCCTGTTCATATTGCAACTTGAATTATGGATTTTCAGATCTATTTAAGTAGATTAACTCTCTGACCAATGTATACATTCAATCCTTGTGCTCCACACTTTCTGCTCTGTGATGCTGTGCTCACTGTTCGTCGGTTGTCTGCAGAATTCCTTAGATCTCCTTCAGCTTGTTTGATCAACACTGCATGAAGTTGTTCTTCATCAATTTCTCTTCAGCATCCTCTTTCTATTCACTCCCCTTAATCTCATCCGTAAATGAATTAAACTTGTATCTTATATAGACATAATATTCATTGTTTCTTGGTTCTTGATTCTTGGCGTGATAAACAATCTAGCCAATTAGATTTAAAGCATAACTCTTGATTTGTCTTGTAGATATCTTCTTGCCAACTATACAAATCATCTTTAAATCAATCACTTATCTCTGGTCGAATAAAACAAAGTAGACAACCAGTTAAGTCTATATTTAGCTCTGCCAGCTAGATATTTTTTTGTTTTCTGAACTCTCTGTTATGTCAGTCACCACTGCAGTTAGTTGTCCGTGACAACTGACTGAACCGTTAGTGAGACTCCAGTTAGCTTCGTGATCTCCGTCCGTCGGTCATTATTGGAATTTTACTCGTCAAGCAACCTTCTGACTTTTCTCGTCAGGCATCACTGTGGTTTTGGTTTGTCGGGCAACACTATGCTTCTGATCGTCAGGTATCACTGTGACTGTTCTTCTTTGCTCTGTCCGTCGGTGTGCACTCTATCGGTGTTGTCTATCACTTAGTGAATACTTGAATTTTATGTATTGCTGAAAGCATAACTTTGGTTCCTTTGGTTCTCTGAAGTCTTTGGCATTATGTACATGACCGTATAGATGATATCAAGTTGACATCAATGACAATACAATCCATTAACTGATTTAATGACCTGCATTATCTTCAACTTAACATTATCAAACATTTAATCAGTTATATGTCATTACATGGATCATTGCTAATATATCGTTATGGTGCCTCTTTTGATGGTTATTATCATATGTATCATTTTCATGACCTGCAATACCATACTATTGAGTTGATACATTTTGACATGTATCATTTTCACTTATATCATTTGGACATGTATCATCTTGACTTGCATCATTTTTAGTTCCATAATTTATCATTTTCACTTATATCATTTGTACATGTATCATTTTGACTTATGTCGACTATTGGACATGTATCATTTTGACATCTTTTTTATCTAATGGCATATTGGACTATCACTTGTTTTAGATATATATGGTGACAATCTTATCAATATTGACTTGTCAATTTATATATATTGAAAGTGGTCGATAATTTTTGGATGGATATTTATTATGTATGATGACTTTAATTAATTGATGCAGATGGATGTTGTCAAATTCAATTAAATTATAGATATAATGGTCATGTTACAATAATTTTCTTGTTAGTTCATTTCTATTATTAAGAAAAAGTCGATGAATTTTTGTAATTTTAAAATATCTCATATATACAGGGAGGGAAATGCAATAGAAAATTCACTATCCAAGTTGGCGACCAAAATGAACCCTCAACAGGGATGAAGTGGAGAAAGTTGGGTGAGGTGGCAAGTTGAGTGAAGTGGAGGTTGGCGACCAAAATGACCCATTGAAACTTTGAAAGATGGATAAAGCCATCAAGGTGATCTCACACAAACTTAGTTTCTTCACAAATTTCAAAGTATTGCATATTTATAGAGAAGGTGACATTTTTGCGGATTCCCTATCCAAATTGGTGGTGAATTTCACTGAACGTTTTTGTTCCAATTTGGCCAAAATTTGGTAAGGTTGTTATGGTGGTCGAAGACATCATAGCTATTAATGGAGCTTCAATTTGGCATATCAAGGTGATGGATGTATAACCTCACACACATTTTGGTACATTTGCATTGAATGTTGCTAGAATTTTGGAGAGACATTAATTCCTACTTTAGAGCGATGATTGACATTCCTTTTACCAAGTGTATGTTGTTGGGAATTATGTTTTTCATTGAAATTTGCATTTGCTGATACAATGTGGAGGCAGTGTAAGGACATATGGAAGAAAATTTCTCTTTCAGAGCCCTCAAGAAGAAAATGGAATTCTAGGGGCCTATTTATGAGCAAAGGTTGAAGCATGTGTTCACAATGAGCAACCCATTCTTCTTGATTTTGGTAAGGGCCCTATTGGGGTTTGCATTTTTGGCATCAAATTTTTGCTTTTGCACAAACACTTACATTTTATCTCATTTCTATACCTGAGGTTTGCATTTCATCCATAGGTGGAGGTGAATAGGATTATGCATAGATGCGTGCGCCTAGAAAGGCAAGTTAGATTGGAAGAAATTGTGGAAAGTGTCATTCTGGGTCATGATTTCATGGTTGATTATGTTGATTGGTTTAGATTCTTGAGTGTTCCATAATATTTGCACCCTTTTCTTCTACACTAGGTACTTGGAAACATTCATGAGAGGAAGGCGGATGCCCAAAATTATTAGGCTCATATTGTGGATTACGTACAGGATTGGGAGATTGTCATTGCTATTGGTGTTCCCAGGAAATAGTTAAATCAAGACCTATTCAAGTTTTGCATGGCGGGGGTTTTGATGCATATGCAAGAGCGGTGACATTTGCATGGTCATGGTGCTAGTGGGTCTGTGCAAGGTCATGGATGTGGCTGTGGGCATTGATGTGGGGTGGTCCAAGGCTGTGGGTATGGGCATGGTCATGGCATGGGCGTGGGTGTTGAGGTTGGGGTGGTTCAGTACCCCTATGGTTTTTTGAATTTTTTGGTTTCTTCTGCATACTCCATGTTCTTAATTTTTTGTATACAAATTGTTATAAATTTGATTGGCACATGAGGATAATGTGCAAATTTTATGGGTTTGTATGTAATCAAGTAAAATGTATTAGGGCAAGGGTGTTTGGAATGAAATTTGAAGCTCCATATTTTTATGGTGCAACTTTGTGGTGTTGATATAGAGGGTGTTGGGTCTCTATGTATTCGGGTAGTATGTATCTGGGCAGGGGTGGATAGAATGTAGTTGGAGCTCTGCAATTTTGACGTCCAACTTCTCGGTGTCGAATGCAGTTGAAGCTTTGCAATTTTGATGTGCAGCTTCTTGGTGTTGATATAGGGGGTGTTTTTGCAGGAGTTTAATGACTGGAAGAATATAAATATTTTATTATTATTATATAAATATAAAAATAAACATATTTTACCGAGCAAAAAATGATGTTGTTAATTTGTATGGATGTCCATTTCCCTAAAAATTATTTATAAATGTTATCCTATAAAATATTTCAAATGCAATATGACTTACTCTATAATCATATAAGTTATTTAAGAGGCATGATATATTTAACTAATTAATTTCAAATAAAACATATTAAATTAATAAGAAATAGATGCAAAATAAGAAGCATTTTTAGAAGCAAAAAGGAAGCAACAATGGAAGCCAAACTAGAAGCAAACCAGAAGCAATCTTGGAAGCAAAACTTGGTGTTATCTAGGAAGCAAAAATAGAAGCAATTCAGGTAGAAAACAAAGGAGTAATAATGGAATTAATTCAAGAAGAAACCAAAGGTGCAATAATAGAAGTCATACTAGAAGCAAAAAAAGACATAAAAACGGAAGCAAATATAGATGCAACAAGCGATGCTATATCAGAAGCAAAAGGGGAAGAAAAAGTGGAAGTAAAATTGGAAACAAAATCGGGAGCAACAAAAGAAGCAAAACTAGAAGTAAAATTGGAAGCCAAACTAGAAGCAAAACTGTAAGAAAAATAGAAGCAAAATTGGAAGCAAAAAAGGAAGAAAAATTGGAAGCAACATTGGAAGCAAAACCAGAAGCAAAACTGTAAGAAAAAATAGAAGAAACACAAGAAGAAAAATAAGAGGCCACACTAGAAGAACCAAAGGAAATTATAATGAAAGAAAAACTAGAATAAAAAATAGAAGCAAAACTGAAAGCAAAACCAAAAGAAAACCTACAAGTGAAATTGGAAGCAAAAAATGATGTCATAATAGAAGCAAAATTTAGCATCAATAAGGAAGCCAAGAAAGAGGTAAAATTGGCCACAACTACTAGTGCAATTCTCGGTGCCTTTTTGTTTCTATTTCTGACACTATTTCCAGCACCAAAGGGACGCTATTGCTTGTTTCCTTTTCTGGTGCAAAGAGGGGCACTATAAAAGTCACAGCACTACATGCGATGCTAAAGGAAATGCTAACTGCGGTGCTGAAAACAACATGAATTTGGGCACCAAGTTTGGTGTTGACAAAATTGCTCAATCCATACACTAAAATACACTAAATTTTGGCGCTATTTTAGGCCCTAATTTCCTGTTATGTTGTTGTGATGTCACTGTCATAAAGTATGGAACAATGATATTTAGTGCCCATAGACTATACCATTGGTTACCAACATAGGTAAAAGATGGATATCATCATAACAAAGCAGTAACAAGATTTTTGATAGGCATAGATTCATTGTCAAATTGAGACATGTATGTCATGAAGAACACAAGATTGTGTGATGTTTAAGGCAATGGGGAAGTTGTATAGGGATCAATGTGGTGACCATGATGTAAATTGAAGAACAGTTCATCATGATAGATAACACTCATGACTCCCAAGAGGAATGTTGGTTAACAATTCATCAAGGTGACTATTACAATGATGAACATTGAAAAGTCAATAATTTCAATGATGGAAATAAGAAACATGGGTGAAAGCTCAGTAAACTTAAATATAAAATGTGAGCTTCTACTCCACTCTTCATGTCATTCAGTAAAGGAGATTATGGAGTTTCAGTTTAGGAGCAGTTACAGCCTAAAATGGAGGCCTCATGTAGCTTTGATTTATGACAATTGCAACAACATCCCATTCCCTCTTCTTCATGTAGACCTGTGCAAGGAGGGTTTTAAATATCCACACATCTCATTTTTACTCACATGGTTTGTTCTTACAGAAGTTTTCTTCATTATTATCTAATTTTTTTGAGTGACTTCACTTGATGCACATGGGGAGGTGAGGTAGAGACCCTATTTGGAGGTGTTGTCTCTGATTGAAGACTGATGTGCCTGCAATACAAAATGATCATAGACTACATGATAGACTATATATGCATAACAAAGACACATTTGAGATGTGGAAACCTTCCACTAGATACACCACTTGTATTTAGAAAGAACATGGGTAATATATGCAGGGTTATATGAGAATATATATTTTTCCTCTCCTAAATATATAGGATTTACGTCCACATTTATGGTAACAATGTTCAACACATATGACATGTGACACATGGAAAATATGGCACCATGTGTCAAACTCATATGATGATGGTTGTATTGTTATATCATGTAGTAAGGATGCTTTTATCTGTCAAATGCATATAGTGTCAGTCATATGACCTTCTATGTTGTAGAGACTAACATGTGAAACATGCACATGAAAGGATAACATGTGGATGTCGATGTTCCATGTGTTAAATACACATGGCCTAAATAGGAACCAACATGTGTAGCCATTAGGAAGGCCCGACTATGAACAAGAGGAGTGTTACATATAGTTATACATGAGGAACTACATGGAATTTCCTGAATAGTAATGCAATGAAATGTACAAGCACTATGTTGGGCAATTGATAAATGTTGATTTTTATGATGATGTGGATGGATGCATAATGATTTTCTCAAGTTATTTGACCCCCCTTGAGGAAATATGGTCCCCATTAAATCAACAATGAGTTGAGGAAAATATGTGCTTAGATACTAAAGAGTACACTACTTAGCTTGATTTGTACAAAACACAATTTTAATGACTTGGAAGAGTTGATAAATGTCATGGTGAGTACAAGTGATAGTGGTGGTGTCATGATGTTGTCCCTCGATGTTGGATATGAGTGTGTTAGGTAACATGTTGGATTATTGCAAGCTCTGGTAGAGAAGTTATATAGCTAAAGGTGTTTCATGTTGATTGCTCGGTGCTAGTCCAAGCATTGTGGACGACAAAAAAACAAAAGTACGCTGACCAAATAAATGGAGAATAATGTATAGTGCAAAGAATTCATCTTCCAACTTGGATCCTTAAATTGCTCCTTCCAAATATGTATCTGCACCTTGTCACAAGGTTGAAATGTGTGAGGTGCACAATGCGTACTGCAAAACTATTTGTACTTCCATTGCTACTGTGTATCTATTGAACAAATCGGTGCACAATTTGAATGTGATGCAAAAAAATGTGACTTGTTAATTTCCTTTCTTTGTGGACACGCTTCAATATGAATTGTGCATAGTAAGATATATCAAAGGGCATTGTTGGTTGGAATCCAACACATATAAAGGACTATGCCTAGCATAACTATGAAGATCTCTATGTTGAAAAGTTATCATTGTTGTCAAGTGACTAAATTGTCATATCAAAGAATATTATTATTAATGAAAAAAATATATTGGTGCCCAAGATAAATATGAACATATCTATTAACCATGTTGAAAAGGGTTGATGTCTAATAAAGAAAGAAATGATATGTAATTCAAGTAATTATGAGAAACAATTTCATGATGAGCAAACACAATTATGGTCTAGTTGTTTATATTGATTAAAAAAAACAAGCAAAGACATCAACCATTCTAACGAAAACAAATGTTGAACAATAACAAGATTAATAATTGCTAATGCAACAAAATGAAGAGTGGTGAGTTTATAAAGAATTGTGACTTTGTAAAGTATTCAGGTAAGCAACAATTACAACAAAAATATCTTCAACAAATAACAATAATTTCTAAATTCATGAATGTTAAAGAACAATCATTTAGTATATATTGGGTAAAATCAGTCTTTTTCATGAAGAAAAGAGGCAATGACTTCTGAACATGAAGTTGAGGACAATCATACTAGAAGCATGATATCAAGCTTAAAGACCATTAAAACACTCAAGAATGTTCCCGAAGTGTTGGAACATATATGGATTAAGGATCACAGGTTAACAAGCAAAACATAGTCATTTCTATGATGGAGAGACACTAATCTTGTAGTACATATCAAAGAAGAGATTAAGGAACAAAAACATTTCAATTAAAATGACAACCATTTTATACAGAGAAAGACATTTCATTTTGTAGAAGAGGACAATACTTTGAAAAGACAAAGAATAATGGTGCATTCTAAGAAGGAAAGGAGTAGTCACATGTTGAAGCCAATGCAATACTTTGATATTGTAAATGACAGTTACTTCAAAAAAGAAAATACATCTCTGGAATTAAGACAATCTTCTTAAGAATAAAATAATAATGGTAATCACATAAAAATAGTGATATTGAAGAAAGTAACAACAAATAAAACTGTCAAAAGACAGAGTTATGTAAATGGCCAAGAGAAGAGAAAGGGGCAACCATTTAGGTGAGAAATGACAAGTGCTATGTTTTATGGAGATAGTGATTGTTTGAAAAGACAATGATAACATTAAATCAGTCCTAATCAAAGGTCAAAAAAGTTATTTACTGTTAGCAAGTAGTCATTTTAAACTGTCAAGACAATGATTACTAAGAAAGGGAGAATGATTTCTTTAAGGAAAAAGATAATGTGCAATGTCAAAAATAGTAAATGCATTGTAGTAGTAAGTGATTTAATTGATGAGGTTAGTTTAGAGTTAAAGGTCATTTAGCAAAGTAAGATAGTGATCTAAAGTAGTAAGGATAGTTGAAGTGAAGGGTCAGTCATAATAAGAAGATAGTATTTTTGTAAGATGTCAAACAATACTAAGAGGAGCTCCTAGTTATATTCAACAAGCGCTTAATGCACACAATAGTGGAGTACATCATGTAGGCAATCAAGGGCAGTTAGAAGCCTCAAAAAGTGGGATTTGGTAATCATTCCATAATGGTAGTTGAAGACCCCACTTAGTGGTAATCGTTGTGTGATTCATTGCTTCAAAAGACACAAAAAAAAACATTTCATTTATTTGACATAGACTACCTAAAAAAATGCTTCGACTACGATCCTACAATGTTGATTCTTCTACTACAAGAATACAAATACAAATCAAATAATTGCACTTGACCTGAAATAGTAACTAACAATCATAAAATTGTACAATAGAAATAAAGACATTATATAGAAATTTAAAACTTGTTTAGACCTAAGATAAATGATAATTGCTGACTGTAATCCTAAGGCTAGCTCTTACATTAGACATTATTCAATTGGCACGATGAGAGAGAGATACAAGCATAGAGCTCTCAAAGCATTTTCTGGAGAAAACATAACCAACACAACAAAACAAATTAATATAAATATCACAATAAGAAACCATTGTTCACAAAACCTATCTCCCATAAAATGGTCCACTTACTAATAATTACAGAAGATGATGCATTAGAACTTTCCCAAGAACATTGTAAAAAGTAACTCTCACTTGTAAATGGGAATCAGACAACCCCTTATAAATAATCTAAAATTTTTAAGAAAAAAATTAAAAAACCCAAATTGAAAGTCATTGAAAAACCCAAATTAAAAGTCATTCAAAAAACAAATCATAGCTAACAAATTGTGAAGAATTTCGACCAACTTGTTGAAAACATCAATGTATTTTAAGTAAGGATAGACCGAACAAGAACTTAATTTACAATTGACCCATATTTTACAAGAGTCATCGACTGACTAGCATAAGAGTGCAAATATCAATGCAATAGACCACTGGGTCGATTACAAAGAATTATAGTGTTCCAACACGAAGACCATCCTGTCATGAACTCTAGACACATGTTCCACACAAAATGTCAAGGGTGAGAATATTGTAGGAGTGTGTTTCCACCCTACCATGAAGAAGTTATGATTCCCCAGAATCTTTCTTGACACAAAAGATACCCAGCCCAACTAGAGGGAAGCTAATCAAATAAAATTGGCTGAGGTAATGGAATTGTGCAAAACAATATACATAATTCCAATGCTAGCAACATAGGATTAAACAAAATCCTTCCCAATACTATAAAACATCTTAGGTTCTTAGTTCCAACTCATTTAGAATAGTCGGAGATAGCTCAAGAAATATAACCATTCATTTAATTTTAGAATAGAGAATTATCAAAATTTTCACATAGCATCATAAATGCCTAATTCTCTCAATGAGAATAACAAGAAAACCAAATATTTCATAGAATTGTGCTACATAATACATCCACATTCAATTTTTCCAATGTAACATTATTGCATACATTCAAAGACATACATCATAAAATAGATTCCATTTCAGACATATGGAAAACATGGCAGTGATAGCTAAATAAGAAGACACCACAATACTCTAATACAACTCTTCATGAAGTCAAGCATCCTCAATTCATGTGATATACATCATGGAAATTCTATGTCTTGTAAGATCAAGGTAATCATTTTTATTTGATGAGTCTGCTAGAAAGCATTTAATAAATTTGGATGCACAAACCACTAAGGCTAAACCAAGATTATATAAAGTGTTTAAAAATTCTCCAAAGATAAAAAGACAGAAAATAAATCTTAAACTATTCTTTCACCATGTAAAGACTGCATTTTCTAAAGACATTCCACATAACACAACATGAAAAGTAAAACCATGCAAGATGGTTTCAGTATTTTCAGAATCAAATATCTGTTTACACTCGTATGATTCCCAACAACCAATAAACACACAACATATTACAATAACTCCCAACAAAACAAAGAGATATAACTGCTTGTTATAATTCATTTTCCAAAATAACATGACAGAACCATGCACACCAACTGCATATAAATAGTTCTCTATAAAATTCATAACATAAATTTTATGCCTAATTGCATCATTTCCTGGAGTGATTTCCTTTCAGTTTTCCGATTACAAGTATAATATTAGATGGAAGATAGGAAGAACTTAGTTTGTTACAATTTGGATAATATTGATCAATTCTAAAAGCACTGAAATTTTAGAATATACAAAACGCCTTGATTAAGATGACATAATATAATAAAAGATTCAAAACGCCTTGATTAAGATGACATAATATAATAAAAGATTCATCACGTTCACCGATCAGTCCTACAAGTTTTAGGATCTCATAGTATTCATTAGATCCAACTGTATTGTCACTATTTAATTTTATCCACAGAGAAAATATGAAAAAATGGTTCCTGTTGCTAATGCAGCTGCTATAAGTTAGGTCCTAAGTTTTCAGCTTTTTTTTTGGAAAAGTTCAAAATAAATTGGTCCTAATTTTTCAGCTTTCTTTTTTGGAAAAGTATAAAAAGATTCACAATCACTGAAGCCAGTGGCCCTATTTATGATTGCACACATATCAAAAATTTTAGGTTCTATATTTGCATTGAAAAGTGGTCTATCGAAACAACATAAAAATGTTACAGAAGACAAAACATATACATATGTGAATTTCTGTAAGGAGTAACACGAATTGGCAAAAAAAGAGCCATCATTGCTTTTAACATAAGTGTAATCACGATGCACAGTTACTCATTCTGATCATACGAGACTCGCGTTTTAAAGCTTTGCTCTGTCTAGTTTGGTACGCTACCAATATAAGGTTGCATTGACTTCGCCATTGCCTATAACTTCATAAACTATGACAAGATTTATTACTGTCAAACTTGCTATTACACATGCGACAAGAAAACATAGGAAAACTTGAAGAACTAACAATATTAAGAGAAAAGGGGTATATAAATAGACATTCGCATTTAAAGGTGTGTGTGTGTGTTTGTTTCTTAGCAGTCCCAATTTAATTAAATGGTAACACCATAAACACAGGTGAAAATAATGCTTGCACATTGGATGGATATCACTGTTTCTTGTCTTTCATTCAAACAATTCACATTTGAGTGGAAAATGGGTCATTTCTTGGATTGATAAGCTGGAATTAAGGACCAAAGAAGTAATCAATTTACTGGTTGGCTACTCTGCAAGTATAATCAGACAAACTTTGAGCTACTCAACAACCCTAATTCTGAATGCGGTTTTCTATTGGACTCCAGAACCAAAATAAAAATATATTTTTAACGCTTGCATGCACCTCACACATGAAGATATGGGTTGTCTCGGTGTTATAACGACCGAGATTTGAATTAAAACTACCAAAAGGAGTGTCTGCTAATCGATCTCTAGCCTAATAACTGATTCAGAAAGCAAGGGGGATCCCTGGTGAAAGTAAAAGTTAATATACAAACTTCAAACTTCAAGGAAATGCCTACCGTCCACCTACGAGGAAGAACTTGCACACATGATATGGTATTTTCATTTCCAATATAGGGTGTGAGTAAGCAATTCAAGAACAAACTTTAAATCCACAAACAAAACCAAGAACAAAATGATTTGTTTTTGTAGACCCACAATTATTCTTTTCAATAATTTAAATTTAAATATAATTGACAAGAATCTGTGAGCTCCGAAATCCAGTGGCTAATTATGAGTCATTCTTTTCCAAGCTACTAGCGTTGAAGAGGATGATGGACTAAATCCACAAGCACAAGCACAAAACTCAATTAAGACATAACTATTTCCATTTCCTCCCCTTGAATGCATCGATTACATCTACCTCTTTTTATAGAGGACTTAGAAATTTATGGAGGAAACAACACTAGCTGAGAACCATCTAGAATGATGGTGAAGTATTGGTTGGAAGAAAAGTCTAGATGGATGGTGAAGTCTGGAACCTTCATGTGCAGACAATGGTAGTTGGACAATGATTGATTTAACTGTTCCAACATCCCTCCATAAATTAATCATCGAATTGTCTTAGATATCCCCCAATAATCTATAAACAACGGGTCCCAACTTAAAGCCTTGTTAGGTGCCCATTTACAAACACTTATCAAAGTCTTCATATTGTTTCCCTAATCACTGTTGGGTTTTCACGGATTACCCCTAACCAATGTGCAAGTTTGAAGTACTTTTTTAGTCACCACAAACTTTGCACTCAAGTGGTTTTATGGTGCAGGGCACCTCCTGAAGTTCCTATGTTTTTCTTAAGTTGTTTGCAATAAGGTGAATCCTTTGGATCACCCTAGTGTGTGCATGTGTGGGTCTATTGTGTAAGGTGAAGGACCCTAAGGTAAGTTATAAACCTATGGGTTCCAGAAACCATGTTAGACCATGTTAGTCTCTTTTGGTGATTTTAGTCTTTAGTTAGAATTTTATGTTTTAAGACCTTAGGATAGGCTCTTGGCATGTTTTGGACCTCTCCCGCAACCTTGGAGGTTGGTAGTGTTGGTACTTTACTCAAAATAGCAACTTTGACAAATGTTGCCAAAAAGTTGTCTTTTTGCAAAATGTTGCATGAGCAACTTTTGTAAAATGTTTGAAGAATGACAACTCAAATGAAAATGGCCACACCAACTTCTTGGAGCGTCTGTAATGCCAAGATGATGGTATTTGATGTTCTTATGCCTTCTAGGAAGGTTAGAGTTTACTGTGTACAGAGCTTGATGTTCAGAGAAGGAAATACAAGAGTTTTTGAGTTATTTGGACAGTGTATGGTCTGGTACAGATTCATTTTGTGGATCCAATTGCAGAACTTTGTGATGCTTTGAGTTACTTCAACATTCCAGTTGGTTTGATTTGTTTTTGTAAAGTTTCATAAGAGTTAGGGATTTTTGTTTACTCATTGTCTGAGAGTCCTTAGTTTACTGGGTCTGCTCCAAAGATGTGATCCTAACTTGGGATTTAACCAGTGGATCTACTCGGCCACTTGGGAAATACAAGTTAGGATCATGCTCTTTAATATTCCTAAAGCTATGAAGCTCAGTGTTGGTTCTATCATTTTTGAGATGAAGTCCTAGGCTAATTATCTCTATGTAATTAGCCTGGTTCTTTAGTACAGTCACATGCATGTGAACTATATGATTGGAAGGATCGAATCAATGGTGGATCTAGACCATTTTGGGGTTGAGGAAGCTATCTAAGCCCTGGTGTTCATTCTGTGAACCCACCTTAAACAACTTGCTTAGTAATCCAAGCCTAACCTAGCTAATTAGGTCTATGAGCTTTGCAAGAGTTTAGTGGTGTAGGAGTAGAGTGAAGTGCTAAGTCTTTGGGAGGTTTCAAAATTCCATAAAGGGTACCTAGAAACCTAATCAGATCAGTTAGATCCTTTTGTGTTTGAAAGTTATGTTTGAAAAACCCTCTGGATAGGGCTACAAGGAATTCTAGGCCAGTTAGTGTTTGACCATCCTCGGGTCTATAGAACTGAATCCATTGGTGGGTTCTCTATCCTTGGGGTCTAAACAAAGTCTTCCATCACTTAGATTTACTGGTCAAGGCCTCTGGTGAAGATTTATACTCTTAGGCTTGGGTTAGGGAAAGTGTCCCTAAAGGAGATATTGCAGAAATTGGTGTCTTGGCTTGGAGAGCCAAGTTGTGATCAAAGGGGTGATTTGGCCTCTTGGAAAATCTGGTATACACCCTAGGAAGAAAAATGTGGAGTTGGGGTGTTTGAATCAAAAGTTTGAAGTGGTTACAAAGAGTGGGAGCCCATCTAGGTCTTCCTGCAGTGCCCTCTGTATCAGGTGGTATTAGAGCCTGCTAAGACCTTGGAAGAAGCAAAGAATGGGTGACAGAATAGAAGACTCTCAAGGAGAGAAAGTGCCTACTAGAATCACTAATGTGAAATTGGCTAAAATTGTCATGAAACAAGTAGCCAAGAACAAGAAGATGGAGGAGGCGATAAAGAAGTTGAAGGACCTCCAAACAGAGAAGGATGAGGGAGAAGATTTTGAAGAAGAAGAAGAAGACATAGAGCATGATGAAACAAAGAACATACCTGCAGAACAAGTTAAATTTCTTGAAGCTCTTGAGAGAGTTGGAAGGAGAGATCAGAAATCAGACATCCCCATGTTTTGTTGGAAAATGGACCTTGAAGAATGTATGGATTGGATAGAAGCTTTGGATAATTACTTTGAATGTGACAATGTCTCTGAAAATCAGAAGGACAAGGTGGAAAAATCCAAAATGAAAGGCCCTTCCTTAAGTTGGTGAAATTTTCTACAAAATAAAAGGATGGAGGAAGAGAAGAACCCTATCTCAACATGGAAAAGGATGTTGGTAGAAGTCAAGATACAATTTGTACCAGGGGACTACGAGATCACCCTCCATAAAAAGTTGCAAAACCTAAGGTAAAAGGACCTTGATGTGAGTGGGTACACTGAAGAGTTTCATAGAATGACCTTGAAGGCCAAAGTCCCAGAGAGTGAGAAACACAAGCTTGCAAGGTACCTAAATGGGCTGAAATATAGCATTCAAGATGAAATGAGTTTATTCAACCTTGAATAAGTACATAAGTGTTTTCAAATGGTGTTGAAAATTGAAGAAAAATAGAAGATGAGAGGAGAACAAAATAACAGAGGTAGAGGGAGTAATTTCAGAGGCAGAGGTAGGTTCAATGGCAGAGGTCCATTTCAAAGAAGTCAAGGAGAGTTTAGTAACCATGAGTCAGAAGGAGAACACAATAATAGAGGCAACTTCAGAGGAAGGAGATCAAACAGTAGAGGGAGATTTGGTTAAAGAGGACCTAGTGTCTTCACTGGGAAGTGCTTTACTTGCAATCAAATTGGACAGCAGTCCTTTAGATGCCCTGAGAAGAATGGCACTAGCAAGCAAGGAGGGGATAGAAGAGTACAACTCACCCAAGAAGATGACAGTCAAAGTGTATCCTCCTATCATTCTGCAACTTCAAGACCTACAAATCCAGAATAAGGAGAATGCCTCATGATGCAAAGGACACTCCTAAGAGTACCTACTACTACAGAACCACCTCAGAGGAAGTCATTATTCAAAACAAGCTGGAAGGTGAATAACAAGGTATGCAAAGTTATAGTTGATTCTGGATCCACTGATAATATTGCATCTAGGGAGTTAGTCACTAAGTTAAAGTTGCATGTAATCCCTAATCCTTTCCCTTATAAAGCTTCTTGGTTGACAAAAGAGAAACAAACTATCATCAATGAACAATTTTGGGTAGATTTCAAGATAAGGGAGTATACAAGCAGAGTTCTATGTGATATCACAGAGATGGATGCATGTCATTTGTTATTAGGTAGACCTTGGCAATTTGATGTAGATGCCAAGCATGATGGAAAGTCTAATGCCTATACTATAGTTAAGGATGGTGTTGAGTATGTGATGAATCCACTCCCTAACTGTGAGAAAGAAAAACATGTTACTAGCAGTGTCTTGCACGTAGGAGAGAAAGAATCCATGAAGGTACTAAAAGAAAGGGATACACCTTGTTATGCATTAGTAGTGAGGCCCAAAAAGATACCAATGAAAGAGCCAAAGAACAAGGCCCCTACTAGGGATGTAGGTCCCAAAGAGGTCAAAGCACTGTTAGACTAGTATAAGGGTATCATAGCTGAGAGTACACCAGAATCTTTGCCACCTGAAAGAGAAGTGAGTCACTGTATAGACTTCATACCAGGGACCACTCTTCCAAACAAAGTAGCATACAAGATGACCCCTGAACAAAACCAAGAGATAGAAAGGCCAATTGAAGAATTGTTGTCAAAAGGTCTCATTAGGAAAAGTGTGAGTCCTTGTGTAGTCCCTGCAGTCCTAGCACCCAAGAAAGAAGGCACATGGAGACTATGTACGGATTCTAGGGTAATCAAAATGATAACCATTAGATATAGGTTTCCTATGCCTAGAATAGAGGATTTGATGGACTGTTTAGGGGGTGCAAGCTATTACTCCTTGAGATAGATCTCAAGAGTGGTTACCATGAGATAAGAATCAGAGGTGGAGATGAATGGAAGACAACATTCAAGACCACAAAAGGCCTCTATGAATGGATTGTGATGCCTTTTGGTCTCTCAAATGCTCCAAGCACTTTTATGAGACTAATGAATGAAGTCTTGAAACCTTTTCTTAATAAATTTTTTGTTGTATACCTTGATGATATTTTGATCTTTAGCAAGAGTAGAGAATAGCACCTCAAGCATTTGGACATGGTAATGAGAAAACTCCATGAGGAACAGTTGAAGATAAATATAGAAAAGTGTGTATTCCTTCAAGAAGAACTTGTGTTCTTAGGTTTTGTGATCTCCAAGAACAGTCTAAAGATGGATCTTTCCAAAGTTGAAGCCATCCTCAATTGGCCACCTCCTACTACTCCTTTAGAGGTAAAGAGTTTCCAAGGTTTATGTAGATTTTATATGAAATTCATCAGAAACTTTAGTGGCATATGTGCTCCCATTATCAACACCATTAAAGGTGGAAGAAAATGCATATTTTCATGGACTAATGAAGCTAATGAGTCCTTTGAGTTGTTGAAGAAAAAGATTGTAGAGCAACCTATCTTAGTCCTAACCAATTTTCACAAGGTGTTTATAGTGGAATGTGATGCAAGCAATAAAGCCATTGGGGGAGTCTTGAGCCAAGAAGGGAGGCCAATTGCCTTTTTCAGTGAGAAACTCAATGAAGCTAAGAAAAAATACTCTACTTATGATCTTGAAATGTATGCAATGGTTTAGTCACTTAGGAAATGGAGGCATTATTTGTTTCCCAATGAATTTGTAGTCTTTACTGATAATCATGCACTTAGTTTTCTGAATAGATAGGAGAAAATTAATCACATGCATGTGAAATGGATGGAGTTATTACATTCATATACATTTTCTATCTAGCATAAGAAAGGAATTGTAAACAAATTAGTTGATGCTCTTAGTAGGAGACACCTAACCACCCAAACCATTCAGTTGGAGAGTGTTGGAGTTCATGCCATGAAGGATATGTATGCTATGGATGAAGACTTCAAAGAGGCTTATGAAATTTGCACTGAGATGACAGACAAATACCGCACTGATTTCTTAGAGCTTATTGTGCAGGTTGGTCTTCTTTTCAAGGGTAGTTCATTATGTATCCCAAAAGGATCCATGAGGGAGAACATTATCAAAGAAAAGCATTGTGGAAGCCTTGTTGGTCACTTTGGGATGGATAAAACATTGGAGCTTGTTAGAAGGTTATACCACTGGCCCAAGTTACAGACAAATGTTAGGAGTTTTGTGGAAATTTGTTCAGTTTTCCAACAAGCCAAAGGGCACACCTCCAATGTAGGGTTGTACATTCCTTTACCCATCCCTTCAAAACCTTGGGATTTAGTAAGTGTGAACTTTGTCCTAGGTCTTCCAAAGACCAAGTCTGGATTTGATAGCATTTATGTTGTAGTTGACATATTTTGAAAGATGGCACACTTCATTCCTTTCAGAACAACTCATGATGCCTCTCACATAGAAGGATTATTCTTTAGAGAAGTTATAAGACTTCATGGACTCCCACTGTCAATTATATCAGATAGGGATCTGAAGTTTTTAGGACATTTTTGGAGAACACTATGGAGAAAGCTAGGAACAAATGTTTCTCTATCATCTGCATATCACCCACACTCTGATGGTCAGACATAAGTCATAAATAGGTCCCTTGGCAACCTTTTAAGATGCCTCACCCAAGAACATAGAGCCACTTGGGATACTATCATAGCACAAGCAGAATTCTCATTCAATGATTTAGTCAATCAGAGTACTGGTCTAACTCCATTTCAGATTGCATATGGTACTCACCCTAGAGGGGTATTGGAACTCAGAGATATCAAAGACATGGACAAAATAAGTGCACTAGAAGAAGACTTTGCTGAAGTGATGAAGAACATCCATGAATAAGTGCAAACCAAACTGCAGCATACCACTAAGAAGTACAAAGCATAGGCTGACAAAAAGAGGAGAGACTTACAGTTCAAAGTGAGAGATTTTGTTGATGATTCACCTCAAGAAAGAGAGACTACCCAAGGAGAAATACACAAAGCTTATGATGAAAAAGCTTGGCCCGTTCAATATTCTGAAGAAATGTGGCAACAATGCCTATAAGATTGATCTACCTTCTCACATTGGTTTATCCCCTATTTTTAATGTTGTAGATATCTATGCTTATAAAGGTATTGTTAGTACTGATGATCTTGCAGGTACTCCAGAGCCTCCTACACTCCAACCACTCAAGGACATGCCCCAAGCAACTCCTCTTGAGATTGAAAGCATTCTAGATAAGAGAGTGAACAAGAAAACTAGGAAGGCCACTTACTATGAGTACTTAGTCAAATGGAAAAACCAACCCATTGAAGATGCTACCTAGATGACCCCTGAAGACATTCAGAAGACAAGCTATCCACTTGAAGACCTCCCAACTCAAGAGACTTGAGTTACTTTTTCCATGGGGAGTATGGTGCAGGGTACCTCCTGAAGTTCCTATTTTTTGCTTAAGTTGTTTGTAATAAGGTGAATCCTTTGGATCACCCTAGTGTGTGCATGTGTGGGTCTATTGTGTAAGGTGAAGGATCCTAAGGTAAGTTATAAACCTATGGGTTCCTGAAAACATGTTAGTCTCTTTTGGTTATTTTAGACTTTAGTTAGAAGTTTATGTTTTACGACCTTAGGATAGGCTCTTGGCATGTTTTGGACATCTCCCACACCCTTGGAGGTTGGTAGTGTTGGAACTTTACTCAAAATAACAACTTTGACAAATGTTGCCAAAAAGTTGTGTTTTTGCAAAATGTTGCTCGAAGAATAATAACTCAAATGAAAATGGCCACACCAACTTCTTAGAGCATATGTAATGCCAAGATGATGGTATTTGATGTTCTTATGCCTTCTAGGAAGGTTAAAGTTCACTGTGTACTGAGCTTGATGTTCAAAGAAGGAAATAGAAGAGTTTTTTGAGTTATTTGGACAGTGTACGACCTGGTACGAATTCATTTTCCTGATTTGGGCCTAAAATGGGTGGAACATAATGACTAAAACATTATGTTCCTATGAAAGAATGTTTCAAGCATTTTATTCCTCGAGTTTTGAGCCCAAATTTAAATTGGATCCCTCTCTCAGTGATTTAGCAGAGGATTATAATTTACAATTGGCTCTCTCAATTCTACCTCTCGATTCAGTATAAAATCAAGCCTCACACTTTCATTTGGAAAGATGAAACCAATTGCAAGGTTGGAGCCCCAATTTGAAGACATCCCATGAAGTGAGAACTTGTGGATCAAGGCTACATCAATCTTATATCAAGTATTCAATAATTCAAGTATTTCAAGTTCAACATAAAGCTTCAAAAGGATTATGTTGATGACTAGGAGATCAAAGGCTGATGATTTCTTTGTACTCTTCCCATTTTGATTGGATGTAGTTTATTGTTATATTCATATATACATACTTATGCTTCATATATGTACTTGTTACATGCTTTCAATCACACATTGATTGCATTTTCATATAGGGTTTACTGTATCATATTAGGGTAGATATTTACATTGCATTTATGCACTTTACTTTATATAAATTTAGACACACTCAAGATTCACAAGCACTACACACTTTTATCATAGTTATACTAGCTATCCGTAGAGGTGAGAATCACCAAAATTAGGGGTTGACTAAGGCAAACCCCTATATAGCCACCCACACATACAATTCTCATATTTTTAGGTGTATAAAACCCTATAATCATCTGTTAGAAGTTTTATGCCATCTCAGCCTCGAGACAACCACTTTGCAACTTGTCCCGGTAGAAAATCCTGGGTACAAAATGTTTCAGATGTTTTGTAGCTGGGTATATAATGTTTTATCCTTTTTGTTCCTTGCAGAAATCAATGAAATTGAAATTGTAGACATATACCAAGTTTGGGATCTTAGATTATCAGTTAGAGGTGTTTTCAGGATTCTAAAAGTCAGAAATTCAAATTGATTCTTCATTTTTCCCATTTTTGATTTTGGGTGCACTCAAATATACCCTAATCTCTTTCTACATCTACTTTTCAGTCCAATTAAATCATTTCTCATTTTAATTATTTATTTTCATAATAGTCTTATCTACCCCCTTATCAATTTCAAGCAACAAAGGAATAGAAACCCCAAAAGCAAAAATATTGCATTAGCATCCCACTTGCTTGGCGGTGTTGATAAGATTTGTCTTGAGGTGGTTTTGTATTCAAATGTGTCTTATGAATTGGGGAAAACTGGATCTTTAGATGATCCCCTTTTTATGTTACACATTATGGTGAACACACCTCATACATGCGCGGTACCTTTTATGTCGGTTATTTAGATCTTACATGTGTGTGTTTTCAATTATAAAAAGAACAAAAACATTGTTATTTTCATTTTATTGCATTTGCATGTTTATTTTAGAAAAAAAAATCTTGTCTGTGCTTTCATTTCATTGTTTAGTTATAGTTTTATTTTACAAGGTAAAAGTACAAAGTTGTGTCGCACTAGAGGATATTTTTCGTAGTTCTGGCCAAAACAGTTTCGGCCAGAACAGTTCCGGCCGAAACATTTTTGACCAGACATACATAGCGCACACGTAGCACCATGTGGCGTTGAAGTGGAAAATATGTTCCGGTCGAAACCGTTTCGGCCGGAACCCTTAAAAACCATATATGCCCCAAAATTTTCCCCAAGAGACTCATTTCTACTTGGTGCCTTCCAAGATCTGCAAAGTGGGTTTGGTGATCTTTGGTCGTGATGACATGTAACTGGTTGAATGTTTGATAATGTTAAGTTGAAGATAATGCAAAGCATTAAATCAATTAATGGTTTGTATTGTCATTGATGTCAACTTGATATCATCTGTACAATCATGTACATAATGCCAAAGACTTTAGAGAATCAATAGAACAAAGGTTATGCTTTCAACAATGCATAAAAGTTAAGTATTCACTAAGTGATAGATAACACCAACAGAGTGCACACCATTAGTAAAGGCAAAGCAGAACAGTCACAGTGATACCCGACGAGCAGAAGATAGTGTTGCCCGATGAAGCAAAACCACAGGATGCCCGACAAGTTGAAAATAGAGTTGCCCGACGAGTAAAAATCTAATGATGCCCGACAGATGGAGATCCTGAAGCTAATTGGAGTCATGCCGACAGAACTGTCAGTTGTCATCGACAACTAACTGAAGAATTGACCGACGGAACAGAGAGTTCAAAAAATGACAAAATATCTAGCTAGCAAGAGCTAAAGATAGACTTAACTGGTTGTTTTCTTTGTTTTATTCAACTAGAGTTAAGTAATTGATTTAAAGAAGATTTGTACAGTTGGCAAGAAGATAACTACAAGATAAATTAGGAGTTATGCTTTAAATATATTTGGTTGGATTATTTTTCACGCCAAGAATCAAGAACCAAGAAACAGTGAATATCATGTCTATATAAGAGACAAGCTTAATTCATTTTCGTAACAACACATTCACGAAAAGGGGATTAAGGGGAGTGAATGAAAAGAGGATGGTGAAGAGAAACTAATGAAGAAGAACTTCATACAGTCCTGATCAATCAAGCTGAAGGAGAGCTAAAGAATTCTCCATACACCGACGAACAGTGAAGCACAACATCACAGAGCAGAAAGTGTGGAGCACAAAGAATTGAATTGATACATTGATTAGAGAGGTAATGTACTTAAATAGATCTGAAAATATGCAATTCAAAGTTGCATTAGAAACAGGTCATAGTGTTTCAGTTTAACCATTGAAGCATCAAGTCTCTTAATAGAGCAAGACTTACCAACTTTTATATATTGAGGTACATCCCAAGGAGTGCCAAAAAGGTTGATTCATGAAAGTAGCATTGGATTTGCCCGATACCTATTGACAGTCTAAGAAGGAGGCTGATTAAAGGATGGTAGCAATAGATGCCTGATACTAAGTGACAACCTCTATGTATAAAATCCTGTAACAAGGTCACACTTAATAGTGTGTTTGTAACCTTTAACAGGGTTGGCTCCTAAAAGGGCTCACTTCGGAAGAGTGAAAATTTGGGGTACCGGTCCCAATGGTTTTTTCCCTTAACAGGGTTTCCACGTTAAAAATTCATGTGTTATGTGTGTATGATTCATTTCTTTATTGTTTTGTATCTGACATAGTTAACACTGGATTGATCGGTATGCTCTGCTTATTTACTGAGTTTCGGTAAATAGTTATACTGCTTATACGACCTCAAGGTAGAGTAAGAGACTCTAGACCTGAAAGTCTATAACAATAAGAGGCCTTTTGGGTATGAAGTGCAAAAGTTAAGGTAAGGCTCCTATGAAATGTAGAGTGTTGAACATATCTCCATTAAAAATTGAGCAACTTATGAGGCTAGGCATGAACTTCACATTGGCCTCAAATATTTTCAAAGGCAAGAAATTTCATGAACGCCTCCTACATCATTTTCAAGGAATTTGTGCTTTTTTTGTGAAGTTGAAAAAGAAGTGGCTATGGACATAAGGGTTGAGGTGGCACATCCTAGTTGTAGCTAGCAAAGACTAGTTGGTTGGGTTAGTCGGGAAAACTAATCAAACAAAGGAATGGGTCACCCCCAACAAGTTATTCATTACTTGTTTTTTTTTGGTCAAACTTGAAATTGGCAAGTAAAAGGCAATTTATTCAGTCACATGCTTGTTCTGGTAGGTGGGCTAAGGGGCATGCCGAAGGAATGTGATCATTTTTTTGGCTTGTCACTAACACCATCTATGTGATGTGGGGACTGCTTGCTAGTGTAAGTGATAGTAGGTGGTCCACTGTAATTGTGACAACATCAACGGTACATGACATTTTTGCACAAATAAGCAGTTTTGTGGGGTTACAAGTGATCGTTGCAGGCAGACTTACATGGCCACCCTTCTATCTTCGAGCCTTATATGTCACTTTTCAGTCCATCATAGTTGAATCTAAAATGTAATCAATTATACTGTGTAACTATAGTTAACCATTTCTTATAAATTTAAAATGTAATATGATGTTTATCTATTCCAAAATTGTGTGGGGAGGATCCACATTGAAATCCCTCATTTTGATCAATCTAAGACATCTAGAATGTTTACTTCAAAATCGGAACCTTGTGTTTCCTAACTCTATGATAACAAGAACAATACTCAATATAACAAACATCACATGTATAGACAATGATACGATAGACATATAATTGTTGTGTATTTCTGTTCATTGAGAAATTGACCAATGCAAGTTTATCACATTCCTTTTTAGTGCTGCAAGATTCTATGTCAGCTCGAGCTTTCTCTAACTTCTCCTTCAATTCTGCAGCCTCCTATAATCACGACAAGCACCAAAAGAAAGAAAAAGAAACAAATTAACCATACTATCAAACCCTTAGAAAGTTCAGCTATTATAATAAATATGTTCCAAAAACCCTTTCATGATCCAAGAATGGCCTTGTATTTAGTAGGAATGACCTTGTATTTAGTAGAATTCTTAAAACTATTCACCAAAAACATTTAGCAAAAGTTCAGCCTTAAAATATCAGCTTTACAAATTAATACCTTCACTAAATCCTCTCATGCCAAAACTTCTCTTTGAAGTTTCTCTTTATAATCAGTTTCAACCTTATTCAAATGGGTCTGTAAAAGAAATTCTTTGTGAGAAACCAAATGTTGTTTAATTATTCAAGGACTGCAAACTCTGGAGTTTCACAAAACTTAAAAACTGAGAACCTTTCTATTATGTAGCAATGTACTTACTTCTAATGCTTTGATCACGCCTTCAAGTTCATTTTCCTTTTGTCTCCGCTCATCAGAGCTTTGCTTATACAAATCTGCAAGCCTAGAAGCCTGCGAAAAGTGCAATTTAAATACGGAACATGATGCATTTCTCTTCATAAATATCATAGACATTGAACTAGAACAGGCAAAAGACGTAGTCAAGGTAAATAAATAGCTTCTGGTAGATTTAGACTTAATGACATAGCGACAAAATCTATAACTTAGAAAATATTGAAAGTGTGATCAAGACAGAAAAATTATTGATTACCTTTCTTTGCAACTACTACTTTGTTCAAAATGTTCACCTCAAGAGTTCAAAAGACTAAGAACTCAACCCAAAAAAACAAAAGGTGACCCACAAATAATTTTTTGAGAAAGAAAGCAAATTGCCTTTGAAACATGCAATCAACATTCTCTTTGCTGTTATCCTAGCACTACATACATGGGTGGCTGAAAAATATTTTCCAGCCATGTAAGCTAGCTGTTCAGGTGCAAATATTTAACAGTTAACAACAATATGCTATATAAGTCACAAAAAAAAGAGTTACTTTTAGTATTATTATCAGTGCTCATTAAATCCCATGATGATTTTGTTTGTGATAAATTTGTAACTAAAATTAAGCTGGTAGAAAAGGAAATCTAACATTGTATGTTGGGAAAGCTATTTCTAATACCTTCATTTCATGCTCACTCTAACCTATTGCATTTATCAATCACAGCGACTACAATCACTGGTGCCTGTGTCTTTTCTATTTTAATCTTATGGTTTCATACAAAATTGTGTTTACTTCTTTTACTAGAACTATTCCTGCCTTTTCAATTAAAAACGTGATAATGAAGCATTGTTTTAATATATAGACAAGCTTTGAACTCTAGCACTATTTTCATTGGTTTAAAATTAACTGTTTCAATTATAATCCATCCTATGTATAAATAAATGACAAACACTGAAACTAACATGGAAGACAACAGAAACAACTTCTACGTGCCTGCAATTTGAAAACTTACAATTGCAACTTCTGCTGAAAAATGTTCTTCTTTGGAAGCAACATCTTCTTTAGTGAATCTTAGCTCCTTTATAGAACAAAATCACCAAATCATAACAGTTCCACCTTGCATAACTATTGAAGACAATCAATCTTTACAAGTCACCAGTAGTTTATGTCCAACCTCTTTTGTAGACGCAAGTTTTCCCTCCAGCTCCTTAACTTTTTCTTTACTCCTTTGTAACTCTCCCAAGGATTCATTCCCTTTTTTCTCAGCCTGAAAATGTTCAAACATGCCTCAGACAAACAAACAAGCATTAGGTAGTTTTAGGGAGAATAAGATTGTAAGGTTACCTCTGATAGTTTAGCAGAAAGTTATGCTTCCAATTCTGCACTACTTTGGCGTTGTTGTAGGACTGTGTTAACTTTAGATGTTAACTCTTCGTTCAACCAGGTGTTGTGTCTCTGAATTAACTCCTTCTCCTGTTCATAAATGTGTTAAAGCTAATCCAATGACAGAATTAAATCATGATTTTTGTAATAATAACATAAAAGGAAAAACAAAAATCAATACCTGCAGAAGACGAGCCTGTGTTGTATGTGAACGAGAAATTTCAGCTTCAATTTCACGTATTTTGGCTTCCAAAGTACCCCGGTCATTGGTCAGGGCAAGCTACCCAAAGCATAAATTAAGCTATCATAAATTCAAGTGAATAGAATTTATTTCTAGGTTTCTAACCATGTATAAGTTTATGTAATACATATCCCATACTAAATTACATGAATATATCATCCAGGGTCTTCCTGCCTGTTTAGGTCCATTTTACTCAGATTTTATGAAGCTTTTACAGTGTCAGAAGTTGACTAAAAAGAGAAATCTCCGTAATCCTCCTTTTTAAGGACAATTTACATAGCAAGCGATCTGGGCACTGGCAAACCATGGCTCAGTATCATAACAATTTGTCTGAAGGACAAGCATGATTTTGGATAGCCTCATACACTCCTCGAGTTTTGAGTTAAAATTTAAATTGGATCCCCGTCTCAGTGATTTAGCAGAGGATTATAATTTACAATCGGCTCTCTCAATTGTACCTCTCAATTCAGTATAAAATCAAGCCTCACACTTTCATTTGGAAAGATGAAACCAATTGCAAGGTTGGAGCCCCAATTTGAAGACATCTCATGAAGTGAGAACTTGTGAATCAAGGTTACATCAATCTTATATCAAGTATTCAATAATTCAAGCATTTCAAGTTCAACATAAAGCTTCAAAAGATTATGTTGATAACTAAGAGATCAAAGGCTGATGATTGCTTTGTACTCTTCTCATTTTGATTGGATGTAGTTTAGGGCCCGTTTGGTGCATGGCATTAACTTATCCAGAATAGGCCTATCCCAGAATAAGGGCCTATTCTCGGATTAATTAATTCTAAAAATGAAAGTTGGAATAAGCTATTCTTCGTTTGAATCCCATATTGTAAAATTGGAATAAGGATTATTTTTTATTTTTTTAATTAATTTGAATAATATGTATTTTTAACTTGTGTACATATATACACATACACATATACACACATATACATGTGTGTATATACACATGTGTATATACACAAACATGTGTGTATATACACATGTGTATATATATACACACATCTATACCCATGTGTGTGTATATACACACATGTACATGTATATACACATATGTATATATACACACATATATATACACACATGTGTATATACATGTATGTGTTTATACACATGTGTGTAGATACACATGTGTGTAGATACACATGTGTGTATATACATACACATGTATATACACATGTGTACATACATGTACATGTATGTGTTTATATACATGTGTGTAGATACACATGTATGTAGATACACATGTGTGTATATACACATGTGTATATACATGTACATGTGTGTGTATATATACATACCCACATTAAAAAAAAAAAGATTAAGGAGCACAAAATGGTGAGTGCTGATGTGGTCGAATCTGGTGTCCAAAGTGAGGTATTTGATTATTGCCCTCAACCCAAAGCACCACAGAGGTTTGATGGAGCTCGGGTGATAAAAAGTGCCCTTCTTGACCAGAGCTCATTTTTCAGCTTTGTTTTTGACGAAATCCGTTAGAGCTTTGCTTGAGATTTTCCTATCCTTATAGAATTTATTTCCTATGATAGGAATGCTTGTTACCGCCAAAACAATTTCCTCAGTCACCATGAATGTAACCCCATCGATTTTCACCTTGCCTTCTTTCCAGCTGTTAACCATCATCTTTGTTACAGATGGCTTCCACCCATGAAGGCGTTTGATGTAAGTGATCACTTCCCCTTTTCTCAGTATCTCCCAAACCTTTGATCTTCGGCGCCATTTCTCAGTTTCTCTCTCCGGCTCTCTCCTGTGTCTTTCTCCCACCATGTCTGCAACTATTTTGTTTCCTCTGTTTCTTGTGAGATCCCTTTGTTTTGAAATGATGTTTGTTTGGGGTTTCAAGAGCCTTCTTTTAGCCTCGTAAATGTAATAAATGCTTAAATGCCGCCAAGTGTGCCGATGGGGCCTTAGACTGATTTTCCCATCGCAACTTTTATACTTGCACATCCTGCGGGGATTCTTTTTGCATCTATCTTTACTCTCCATAATTAGCCTTTTTGCTTCTGTCATAATTAGCCTTTAATATTTCCGAGTCTGCCCGGAACCCGATCACTTTCCATGATGTTGGCAATTTCTGGCAGTAAGTGTTTTCTATCATTCCATTGTTTAATTTCTTCATGCGTGACACCCATGTTTGCCAGCCTATCTACCACCTAGTTTGCTTCCCGATAGTCATGTGCTACGTAGACCTGATCAAAAGACTTCAAAATTTGTATACATTCCTTTATTATATTCTCTATTGTCCAGGAAGTTCTGGTCTTTTCATTAAGACAATCTATTATATTTTTTGAATCCCCTTCCACCCATAACTTCTTGATTCCCATTTCCTTGGCAAGCTTTAGAGTGTGATGTGCTGCACCAGCCTCTGCACAGTGGTTGGTTTGTGATCCCAGGGGTGCTGAGATTGCTGCAATTTCTTTGCCATGCGAGTTTCTGATGATTCCACCCGCCCTTGCCTTCCCAGGGTTCCCCTTTGCTACCCCGTCGAAATTAGCTTTGAACCACCCTTCCGGTGGTAAAGACCATTTGCAGCCAAGCCTTTTGTTGATGTTGTTTAGTCCTTTTGAGTGAGTAGAAGTGCTACTACCTTTGCAAATGGTGTAGTTTTCCTTAAGTGCATTAGCAATTTTCTGGGCTACAACCTTTGCCAGGGTGATCTTTTCCCTAAAGTTCATGTTGTTTTGTTCCTTCCATAGCCCCCAGCAGATGTGTGGCGTAGCCCAAACCCAGAGATGATGGCCACTCCGCCCAAGGTGCCATTGGTCAAAAAGGTCAAGGGTAGTATTAGGGAAACACCAGGATGTCTCAAAAATAGACAGGAAATGATGCCATATCTTCCTAGCATAATCACAGTGGATAAATAAGTGGTCCACATTTTCACTATGATATTTGCAGAGGATACATCTATTAGGAATGTAATGTCCCCTTTTGATAAGATTATCCATTGTCAAGATGTGGTTTTGAAGCAAAGTCCAGAAAAATATGTTAACTTTAAGGATGATACCAGGAAACCAGGCCTTTGCCCAAGCTGGAATTGTATCAGCACCCTGCATCGATTCATATCCTAAGGCCACTATATAGTAGCCATCCTTGTACTCCCCCCAAACCAGGACATCTTCATTGAGAGAGAGGGGAGTGTGCCCCAAATAGACCATAAGAGGTTTAAGGTCCTGGGACACTTCAGTGAGATTGACCCAATTATTGTTAATTCTATAGTCATTGACTCTGCTGCCAAACCTGTCAATGCAATGTTCAGCCCATCTGTTGTAAGGCTCCAAATTCCATAGAGGTCCCTGTCTAAGCCAGTCATCATGCCAGAAATTAACCTTCTTACCATTACCAGCTTTCCATCTCATTTTTGCGGTCAGTATACCCTTCGTCTTCAGAATTCCATTCCATATTTGGGAACCCTTCGGGTCGGAGTCTCTGCTAATGAATTGTTTGAAGGTTAAGTCAGCTGCATATTTTTCCTTCATGATGTCCCTCCATTCCCCTATTGAATTGAAGATTCTCCAAATCTGTTTGGCTTGCAATGCTCTATTGAACTTCTTCAGCTGCTTGATCCCCAGACCTCCATATTTTTTTGGCTTGCAGACCATATCCCAAGCCACCAGCGGGTATTTCTTGTTTCCATCTTTGTCTTCCCATAGGAAATTTCTCTGGATGGCTTCCAAAGAGTTCCCGACCTTTGCAGGGATAGAAAATAGGCTAAGAGCATAGGTAGGGAGGTTCTGAAGAGTGGATTGAGTCAGTAACTTTCCCAGCCTGACTCAGGGTGATGCCCTTCCAGCCCACCAATTTCCTGTTGAATCTATCTATAAGGCCTCCCCAAAAAGGCTCAGGGGGTTTCCTTCCAAGCGGAAGGCCAAGATAAGAAGCTGGAAAGGTGCTAATACCACAACATAGAATGCCTACCATTCTCCTCTGTCTGTCCACAAGAGTGTTGATGAAGAAAACCGAGCTCTTGTTCCAATTGATAAGCTGCCCCGTGGCATTGGAGTAGGAATTGAGAATGTTCCTAACAATTCTAGCCTCCTTCATCGAAGACTCCCCCCCCCCAGAATTGTGTCATCAACAAATTACTGATGAGTAAAAGTGAAAGGTCCTGAAGAGGTATGCAGCCCCCTAATAAGCCCCCTGATCCTATGATCATGAATAAACCTTCCCAAGCAATCAGCCAAAATGATGAAAAGGATAGGGGAGAGGGGGTCCCCTTGCCAAAGTCCCCAAGAGGATTTGAAGAATTCTGAGGGAGAGCCGTTCACCAAAACAATGAAAGACGGGGTGGAAATCAGCTGAGAAATTATCTTTAAGACCTTGACATTGAAACCAAAAGCCCCCATGACTTTACTCAAGAAGGACCAGTCACCCCTGTCATAAGCCTTGGAGAGATCCAGTTTGAGTAGGAAACCTTCCCTCTTGCCTTCTTCCAAAAGTGAATCACCTCGTGCACCGCCATAATAGAGTCCAAAATTTGTCTACCAGGGACAAAACCTGATTGTTGGGGGGCTATAAGAACCGGGAGGGTCTTAAGAAGTCTTAGGGTTAAGACTTTTGAAATAATCTTATAAAAAGAGTTACACAGACTTATAGGCCTGAAACAATCAAAAGAATCTGCACTTGGGATTTTCGGGATGAGGACAAGAAAAGTGGCATTGATCTCCTTGAGAAGGCTTTTGGCTCCAAAAAATTCTTGGACCGCTTTGACAATGTCTTCTTTAATAATCTCCCAAAAGGTTTGGAAAAAGAAAGACGGGAACCCATCTGGACCCAAGCTTTTTCCGCAGGTAAAGAAAAGACCGCTCTATGAATTTTAGCATGATGCAGGATTGCCAACATGCTCTTATTTTGGCTTTCCAAGATCACCTTAGGGAGAGATTGAAGTATATCATCCTGATCAGTCTCACTGAGGTTTAGCTCTTTAGAGAGGATTTGAGTAAAGTACCTAATGGCCTCATTTGCAATCTTCTTGTCTTCCTCCAAAGTTTGATCCCCTTTCTTAATGACCTTGATTCTATTAGTCGTCCTGTGTTTCATGGTAGAAAGGTGGAAAAACTAGGAGTTTTTATCCCCCTCTTTCAACCACAGTGATCTTGACCTTTGCCTCCAATACATCTCCTCCTTAATCACAATGTTATGAAGATCCGTCAGGGTGTCTTTTTCAGCCCTGATTCTGTCATCATCATACCCATGATTTTGGATCTCTTCTTGGATCTTAGCCAGCTCAGACTTAACCCTATCTTTAGTTTGGAAGATATTACCAAAGTCTCTTTTGTTCCATTTTCTGATCTCCATTTTAATGTTATTAAGCTTCTTAGCCACTCTATACTATGCGGTCCCATCCACATCTATGCCCCACCATTCCTTGATCTTAGTGAGGAGGTTCAGGTGGGTTGTCCACATCTTCTCAAATCTGAAGGGGAAAGCCTTTTTCCTATTAAGATTTGCCATATTGAGAGCAATCGGAGAGTGGTCCGAACCAAACCTTGCCAAAGAGGATAGGTGACACTGAAACTGTTGCATCTAGTCCATAGAAATGAGGGCTCTGTTGAGGCGCACCTGAATGCACTCTATTCCCATTCGCCTATTTGGCCAAGTGAAATTGCCCCCCCCTAAATCCACATCAACAAGAAATAGGTCATTTATTAGACTAGCTAGGTGTTGCCTGTTGTCTAGGTCTGGTGGCAAGCCCCCAAACTTCTCAGATTCCAGAAGGGGGGTATTGAAATCCCCCATGATAATATTTTTTGGTTCATTAATTTTGGAAAATAGGGTACGAATCTTGTCCCAGAAAACAAGTCTAGTGTGCTTAGTGTTTGGCGCATAAATGTTCATAACAGCCCATCCCTCCTGAATAGATGGGTTAGTGAAATGCATAAGTAAGATATTTCCCTCATTCCAAGTGATGTGGGCATTAAGGATATCCTTCCAAAGTATCAGAAGGCCTCCAGAGGCTCCGTCCGAGTCGGTTGCAGCAATCTTCATACCTTTGCCAAAAGAAATGCCTGCAACTTTATCCTTTTTCATTTTAGTCTCTTGTATCAAAAAAATGTCTGGTCTATGGTCTCTAATCATATTTCTAATTATTTCTTGCTTATGGGCTCCATTTAGCCCACGCATGTTCCAAGATATGATGTTCATGCTTTCTTAAGAGATTCTTGGATGGTCCACTGGTACCCATCCACAATATTTCTTTTTGCTTCTTCCTTTCTGATTTGATACATACTCTTCCTACCAGGTGTGTTTGACTTGCTTCCCGTGTCTACTTTAGCCCTGCTTCTTGTTGCTACGAGAGTGGCTAGGGATGGTTCTCTTCTATTTTTCTTTTTCACTATTATCCATGCTCCCTCATTGTCCTTTGAGGCATCTTTGTAACTGTCAAAAAGAGCTTCCATTCTTGAGATTTGTCCCGGCGTAGAGGAAGAAACCATTTCCAAGAAATGGCTTATTTTCCCTGGTGAAAAGAGATCGCTACTGCTGTCCTTTGGAACTTGGGAGAGGTATGGTTCCTGTCCCATCTTGAAGTTCCCCTCTTCCTGTGAGTCTAGGATGAAAGAGAGGTCAAAATTGGCCTCAACAATCTCCCCCTCTTCTGTTGGCTCCCTACCTTCCTTGTCGTTCGACCCCTTATCCTCCCTTGGATGAGTTTGTCTAACTAAAACTGCTTCACTCTCTTTGCCAATATCTAGGTGGGCTATTGATTCCCCCTCTATTGATATAGACCCTTCATTAGACAGTTGTTCTGTGTGCCTTTCTAGGCTCTCACTAGATAGAACCCCTTGCAAGTTTTGTTGTTGTTGGAACTTGTCACTAGGTGTTTTCTCTTTCCAATTTTTTTTTTTGTGTAAGAGGTCCTTATTCAAGGGCTGGTCATCCTGCCTTTTCCCCGTTTTATATGCTCCTTTTGAGTTGTTTCCTTTTCCATGACCATTGGGCATCTATTAGCTTTATAGCCGGCTTTCTTGCAGTGGAAACAGGCAAAAGGGACACTCTCATATTCAATCATTTGCACTCTTCTTCCCAATCTGGAATGGAAAACAATAGATTCAGGCATATCTTGGCCCACATCAACTTCAATAGAAATCCTCACATAAGTGAGTCACTTCTTTGCTGCTGTTACAGGGTCAATAGATAGCATCTCCCCGAAGGATCTAGCAATACCCTCAAACACATTCTCATGCCAATACTCCAAAGGCAATTCAGGAAGTCGCGCCCAAATTGGAGCTTGGGTCAGAAAATCCTTGTTGAGATCCAGATTAGAGGTCCATTTCTGCAGGATAAGGGTAGATCTGCCCACTGACCAATTTCCAGCACAGAGGATTTTGGACAGATCCTCTTGACAAGAAAACTCAAAAGACATGAATCCTTTTTCCATTGTCGTAACCACAACCTAACCTTTAAGATCCCATTTGTTTTTAACAAAAGTTATGACTATGTCAATATTGGGTCTGGATCCAATGAACTTACCCACCAGAGTAGTAGCCATGCTCATAATATTATGATCAATAAGCTCAGAGGGCAGTTCCAATGCACAGATCCCTTTATCTTTGTTTGAAACAAGCTTGATATTTGGGAAAGGAGACTTACCAGAGGGTTTGACTCTGAAAAGATTTGTCCACCGCCCTAGTGGGGCACTAGCCGCACCCATCTCTCTATTTTCAGGTGCAAACCCATTTGTTTCTCCTGGATCCGGCTGCTAAATCCGTGGGACGCCTTCATCTGTCGCATCCTTGGTACCCTAGCTGTTACCCTGGCCCTGGTAGGTACTCTGATCACCCTGTCCCGAGCCAGAAGGATTCCCGCCCAACGCCAAATTTAAATTAGTGTCACCTGCTCCTCTCTCTCTCTCTCGCTCGCCATCTTGCTTTATTAAGTTTTTTTTTGTTAAATTAATGTAGTAGTTGTATTATTTAATGTTTTGTTTTTTTTGTTTTTTTTTTTATTTTAGAAAATAAAAATATGGTTTTATGTAGATTTAGTTTTTTTTCAGTTAAGAAAATATGTTAGCTAGTTAGTTAATTAATTTAGCTTTATTACGTATGTTTCAAAACATTAGGAAAATGTTACAAAACATTAGAAAAATATTACAAAACATTAGAAAAATGTTACAAACCATATTAAACATAACATTGTAAACATTAGAAAAATATTATGAAAATGTTACATTAAAACCATACATTAAACTAGGCTAGTTGTAACTCAAAGCATCTACAAAATTGAACACTTTAACCATATTGAACCCTAACATGAAACCAACATAAAACTAAAACATGAATCAACATAAACCCTAACACTAAATCATTTTTCTTTCGAACATATGTATTTGTGTTTTCTTTTATCTATCTTATCTATGATGACATGGCATCAGCTAGAAACTAACATGAAGCTGGAACATGAACCAACACAAACCCTAACACTAAAAAAATATGAGCCCTAACCATGTAAACCTAATTTAAAAGCAGATCCCTAAATCTAATTAAGAAATAAACCCTAACATGAAACCAACATGAACCCTAACATGAAACCAACATGAAACTGGAACATGAACCAACATAAACCCTAACGTGCTAGAAACCAACATAAACCCTAGCATGAAACCAACATGAACCCTAACATGAAACCAAGTGTATCCCTAAACCTAAACATGAAATATTAATCTACATTAAACTAGGCTAGTTGTAAACCTAGACAAAATTGAACCATAACTCAAAACCTATTTTCATTAGAAAATATGTACATGTACATATGATTTTAAATCATTTTTCTTTCAAATGTATATATATCTATGTTTTCTTTCATTTATTTGTAACACATGTGTTTAAATATGCAAGTAAATTAGAATTGGACCATGTTTCTTAAATTTTTACATATATATATTTCATTTAAACTAGATTATTATAATATGTACATGTGCAAAGATCTATATATATTCCTTTTTATACTTTCGAGCATATATCTATTTTTTCTATCACATGGCATCGGCTAGAGGGGCATCACCAATAGATTCAGGAGAGGCTAGTATTCAGGGGGTGGTAGTGACCGCTCTTCACGTAGATCTATTGATTCTAGAGAGGACAAGGAGGAGCTCTTCGCTAGTACCATAGCTAGATTGAGATGAGCTATTGAGGTTCTCGATTAGAGGATTCAGTCATCCACCACCCTTCCTAATAGGGAGAGGGTGAAGATTATTATAGAGGACCTGGTTGGTATGATTGACATAGTTCAATCATACAACCCTTATGATTGCATTTCTATTGATACAATCTATACTTCTCTCTCCTGTAGTGTTACTGACACTGTGAAGTATAGACAGGTTGACTCGGAGGTTTCCACCGCTATGGTGAAGACCATGTTTCCTCATTACCGGGACAAAACTCAGGTGAGAGTTTATATGACTACTAGATGCGAGGATGACCTTGTTGCACCATTTATATATCCTTGATGGTTGGTTGCTCATCATAGGTGGCCCCAGAAGGATGAGCTTCGATTATATTTATGCAAATTGTTGTTTGCAGAATTTCATTTGCACTACGATGTTGATTATACAAATTTTCCCGGTCATGTTGGGAAGGGGAGGGGGAGATTATCTAATAGATTCAGAGGGCCTAATGCTCCAGTGGCCGTGAATAAGCTGGAAAATATGGTTCTAAAGCTTTTGGTTGTATCAAAAGGTTTGGAAATGGCAGCTGGAGGACAAAGTGTACCAGATGACAGGATCAGGAGGGATGTATTTTCTAGTATTGCAAGTATCGGGAGACAGGTTTAGGAGATTTCATCTGATCATTTGGGGAGATACATGTTGTGTTCCCACTCTAGTATTCATCCACCTGCCATAGGATGCATCCTCTAGTGATGATCCATACTAGATAGTAGACATACCATCTCCCTTAGAGGTTGCAGCTATATCAGATTTGGACCAGTTGCATCGTATGGGCGCATGTTTATCTAGTGATATACTTTGGGCATATCAGGCTTTACAGATTATCGATGGGGTTCCTCTCAGGGAGGTCCCATCATTTTTCCTCATCGTTCTTAGTAGTTCTACTAGATCAGGTTCTCATGGTGTACAGAGATAGGAGGATATTCCTGCACCACCTACAGCTCCTTAGTGGACTGAAATTGGCGAGGACGCACCTCACTAGTCTAGTCATCCCACTTCATCATGTTTAGCTCATTGAATTTTTACCACCTTGGTTATAGATGACTAGATTGATCCCGCAGAGGTGTCCTTACATGATTCAGATTTGAGCGGTATCGGGAGAGAATTACATGATGATATGGTATATATTTATTTAAATTTTGATATACATGTACATAAATAATTTGAATATATATATATATATATATATGTATGTATGTATGTTCTCCAGGGTATTCTGGATAGTATGGCGCCATATGGAGATTTACAGACTCCTAGCGATCATGCGCATCATGACAGACAGGTAAATTTAGACGTTTGTTCAAACATAATTTTTCTATGATCATAAGTATTTAATTTATTGTACATGTGTGTATGCATGACACATATATTTCTTTAATTTCACACATAGATCAGGAGGAGGTGGACCATCATCATGTCATGGATCATGATATGGTCCTATTGAGCACACATACTATTTTAGATATTTCATGTGACACATCTATTCTAGACATTTCATATGTACATGTTATTTCAGACACATCTATTCTAGACATTTCATATACATGTTATTTCAGACATATATGTATATGTTATATGATGGTGTGTTATTTCATATTTTAGACATTACATATATACATGCTCATTTTAGTCATTTCATATATGTATGTATGTTATATGTTAGTGTGCTATTTCATATTTTAGAGTTATTTTTATACTTGTTATGTATACATTATGTTAGGTCATGTACAACCTTAATGTTATGAATGTTCATGTGTTCATTAAATAGACTAATGTCATGTAAGTAATTTAAGTAATCTAACTAATGTAATGGACCATTAAAATACAATTAATCATACACATCAGAGAATGCTAATATAATGGCCCATTAAAATACAATTAAGTAATCTAAATAATGTCATGTAATTAATTTAAAATAATTTAAAAGGAGATGTCTTAAGGGGAGGCCATACATCAAAGCATGCAAATACCATATATATTAAAACCTCAAACCATTTTAAAATACAATTAAATAATCTAAATAATGTCATGTAAGTAATTTAAAGTAATTTAAAAGGGGATGTCTTAAGGGGAGGTCATACATCAAAGCATACACATCAAAACATGTACATAACATATATATTAAGACCATTGAACCATTTTAAAATACAATTAAGTAATCTAAATAATGTCATGTAAGTAATTTAAAAGGGGATGCCTTAAGGGGATGTCTTAAGGGGAGGTCATACATCAAAGCATACACATCAAAGCATGCACATAACATATTTATTAAAACCATTGAACCATTAAAATATAATTAAGTAATCTAAATAATGTCATGTAAGTAATTTAAAGTAATTTAAAAGGGGATGTCTTAAGGGGAGGTCACATTAAAACCATTGAACCATTAAAATATAATTAAATAATCTAAATAATGTCATGTAAGTAATTTAAAGTAATTTAAAAGGGGATGTCTTAAGGGGAGGTCATACATCAAAGCGCATATCATATATATTAAAACCATTGAACCATTAAAATACATCAAAGCATACACATCTAAGCATGCACATAACAACATACATAACAAATCATGCACATATCAACATACATAAAAGCATACATCAAAGTATACATAGCTATATATTAAAATATTTGAACCATCTTGAAGCACATGTACATGTAACAACATACATAAAAGCTATAACAAGATACATAAAAGCTATATATTAAAACTACTGAACCATCAAAATATGCATTATAAAAGAATACATAATTTACCAAGCATGCATAACTATAGAGTTCAAATTGTAGAGTTCAATAGCATATATCTAATATCTAATACATTGAATAAGATTTCAAACTGTAGAGTTCAAATATGAAAGTATGAGAGCTACAAAAAGAAGTTTATCCTAAAGCTCCTGATAATATAGTCTAGATCCTCTCTGTCTTTTATTATCTCCAAAAAAATTTCATGTTCTTCAATAGGCAACCTCCACTTTTGATTGCCACGTCCGCTTTTTTGCAATGTCTCAAATTGCAACTTTGTTGCTACAACCAAGTGATTGTAATGTACAATTTTTTGGCCAAACATATATTCAATAAATTGACCACCATTTTTGTCTATCTTTATTTAGTGATAATAGGTTCCTTCAATAACAATTGAACTAGTTGGATATGACTGTCCATCACCATCTACAATTTCTTTTGGAAACTTGTATTTTTCTTTCGTTCATCTTAGTAGATAATAATCTACACTTTCCACATTGTCAGGATCCGCAACCACAACAAACATATCACCTATACAAATCCAGATTCTATTATATTCAAATCAAAAGTTTAAGATAAAATTTGAACATCACTTGCACAATAAATTAAATTTAAATAAAAGAACATGTATGTTTACGCACCTGTAACAACTAAATCAGAAACATACTCATAATCAACTGAATATATAGGCTGATGAATGTTTATGTCAATGTCATCATCTTCATAAGGAGGCATTCTGATTAACTCCTTCATATCCCATCGTGAAACATGTCCATTTGCAATATTCTCACATTGACTCGTTGGATTGTCCTCAACATAGTCAACACAGAAACATGATTTTTCTTACTTGAATCAATAGAGGCTTGTGTTGTCATGTACTCATCAATTGATGTAAACTTCTAATACCAACAATTCTTTGACAATTGTAAGGATTAGATCGATCTATATATGTTACAAATATGAAATGGAAGTTGCACATTTTTAGATCAACAATTATGATAACATAGATGAACACGAAATTAAATTTTAATTTAGAATTTTCTAACAAAATATAAATTACCTTTCACTTCCCAAAAATAACATTTTTTTTGTATTTGGTGTCCCGACTAGCAAAATTACTTTGACACCATTCAACAATTTTATTTGAATTCTCTATCATGTTACCTGTAAATTTTTGAACTATCAATTTAAAGCAAATGGATCTAAGCTGAAATTATATTTAACTACTATTCACATCATTTTTACCTACAAGTTCATGTTGGCGAAGTGCACGCTTCACACATGCTCCTGCTCCATCGTGCTCTCATTTTCTATGTCCACTTTCAAAGAAGTTCCACATAAACTTAACATTGCATCTAGCATGTTGCATAGCTAGCCACTTAAAGGCTTTTGCAGATTTAAATTGTCCTACAAGATTAAGTTGTTGTACGCATATATACATGTGTAATCATTTAAAAATTTAACAAGTAATAAATGAGAATGAAAATGAATTGAAGTACATACACTTACCTACACAACCATCATACCAAATTCAGTGTTGTGAAGCCTTTATCCCGTGATTCACAATATCTTCAAAATACATTGCAAAATAATGATCCATATAGCTCCTATCATGAACCTTATCATCGCTGATATGGAAATGAACCTCCTTGATGATAATGCATTCATTTGGATCGATACTTTCTACCTCATCCAAATAAAATTGTGCGTGTCTATAGGTCACTTGCACAAATATTGCAATTTTCTCAGAATGATAATATTGATCTTGAAGCTCTGATTGAGGGGAGAATGTATAGTTCTTAGAGAAATCTACAATTGAAAGAATACAACCAGGTGGAAAACAATCTTTGGAATTACAAAACTATTTAGCTTGCCATCATGCACCATGAAAATGCTGGATATGTGGATAAATTATAGTGCGAAATCTGGTCATAAACTCAAGGTAGGGCAATTCACTCTCCTTCAATACAATTTTTTTGGATTCATCTCTGGTCTTAGTTTGGTATGTCTCATATTCAAATCTCTTCCACAAAACTAGCATTGAATCATTAATATTCTCAATTTGCAATAGAAATTTATGTAAATCTCCACAACCATTGCATGCACTCTTTATACACTATACTTTGAACTCATCTAAATCTTTTGATTTATCACATAAAATAGACTTCACAAATTGTGTCACACTTCCAAGGATGACCATATCTGAATTAAGTACTGCCATAAATTGTTTAAATGATTGCAAATATAGATGAGACTCAACATGATTTTGACAACAAGTTTCACGTACCTTATTTATGCATACAAAGTAAGGGTGCAACCTCTCAAATATTCTTTGACATATTTTCACATCTAAAAATTCTTGCTTGAATGCTTCAAACAATTCACTTTGTGTTGTATCTATAAAATATTTTGGATATATAGTTTTCATACCGGTCTCTTCATCTTTCATCTATACAGTATCCCTTCTATTAGAAGAAACACGGGAGTGAGCGGTCCAATATTCAATGACCTGTCTTTTTACATCTTCAGAAATTTTTTCTTTTTGAGGAAGTCTACAAATATTAACCCAATTCTTTTGAATGCTTTCATCTAACATATTTCTCTTCCTGATATATCTTTGAATAGTTCTTCTAGATACATTCAATAAATCAGAAATTGCATGTACTTGTTTTCTTTGTGTCAACCTCCTAATAGATAAAGTAGTCATTAATTCTCTACATGCAACACTTAAATCAACTCCTCGACTTGAGTTGTTAATGTCGTTCAATGCATCTTGGAAATTTTCAACTATTGTTCAATTTACACTGTCTCCTGAGATTTTCTTGTTATCAACACCTAACAACTCCAAATCAGGAGGCATTTCTTTTTTCCTGAATAACCTAGCAAATAATTATTCTTTTCCAGCTATACTTTTATTTTTCAAATATTCATCCCAATTTTTTTTGCAATGCATTTTTGTTGTGCTTTCAGATACCATTTCTTCAGATGAAATTTGACTAAAAATTGAATCCTCATTCTTCTCCATCAATTTTCCCATGCCAAAAGATATATTTCCACCTTCAGAACTACCAATTTGTTCCCCTACTTGAATTGCATCTTCTTGAATATCAATATATTATTCTTGAACTTCAACAGGTTCATCTTGATTATGTTTTGTATAACCTTTCATCTTGTCATCCCTTATTTGATCATATTTTCTTGTTCTATTCCTATTATTCCCTATTGCACAAATTGTTCAATTGAGAGCTTCAATTCACCCGCATACACAAAACTATACACCCTTGATAAAAAAACTCAAAAATAATATTGATAAGTTCATAATTTAATATTGAACAATGCTTTAATTAAAAACATAACAAAAATCCAAAAAAACTAAAATAAGAAATAACCTTGCAAAAAAAAAACCCTCTTTGGTAACCTTAATCCGTAGTTGCCCTTTAACGCCAAAATACACCTTTAAAATTCTTTAAAAAATGATTTTATTAAAAAAACATTTTTTAAGTCGCAATAAATCATTATTTTGTATTTTTTTATTAAAAAAAACTCTCTAATATATGAGATTTGAGGGTTGCGGTCATCCACGGGACCATGTTTGGTCGGCCTTAGTTTCGACCGAAATAGTTCCGGCCAAACATACCTATGTGGCATCCCATGTGGTAGCCAAATAAGCAAAAAAATGGAGAATTGTAAAAGTTGTCAGTTCTAGGCCTAAATTCTCCATCAAAACTCAACTTTTTTTAAAATCTAAAAATACCCTTTTGTAGAGATCAGAGTCAATATTACGATCATATAATTTTTATAGTGTTTTGATTATAGATAATATATTATAAGTTGAAAACACTGCAAGTATGTATTTTAACATTTAAGAACACGCTCGTTCAAAAAAAGAAAAAATAAATAGCAAAACATGTCATAAAAATTTAAAACTTATATTTAACACTAGAGGAGAGAGCCCTCTTCAAGAATATATAATTTGTTTTCTAAATGGTGTAGATTTGCTAGGGCAAATTAAGTGGGAGACAAAAATTGTTAATTTTGGGTAACTCTGACTTTGAATAGTTATAACAGACAAAATATATACCGAAAACCAATCTTTTTTTTTTTTTTTACATTAGCTATACATGTCATCTAAAACATATTCTAAAATTAGAGGAAAACAATATTATTTGCATATATTTTTTTGGTAGGAACTAGACCCTAGATTTTTAGCATTTTTTAGCAATTAAAAAATGGACTTCAAAAATTAAAAAGCTATGTCAATCCTTATTCAAAATTTTTAAAACAAATTATAGACATAAACTTCATCCAATTTTACACATTTGATTAGTTTATATCCTTTTCAAATTCTCAACACAAATGCCACTTTTATGTCATTAAAGTTTAACAATTTGCATGTTGTTGACCTTTTCCTTTATAAAAGTGTGACACGGGTTTTTACTTTTACCCTACAATGTTTGATTTCCTTGTACAAAGTTTGAATACCTTTGATAATCCATTTAGCAGTGAATACTTTAATATGATGGAGGAATTCCTTGATGACTTCATCTCTACTAAGTCTTTCTCTCAACCCCTAAACTATCTTTTTGCCAAAAGTTAATTAATGTGATAGAAGGATTTAAGGTATACAACAATCCCCTTTATGAACCAAACATTGATTCCTCTCCCAAAGTTATTCTCCCTCATGACAAAATGTTGATGCAAGAAGATACTTTTAACACATCCCTCAATGATCTCCCTCTTTGGGATGAACCATTAGAGAATGATTTTGATTATTCTCTTGATATACACCTCCCCCATGAGAGTACCTTTGTGCAAGATGATGATTTTCTGGTGGAGCAGGTGTTATCTCTACAAGATATTTTGTTGTCATTTGATATAGTCAAATTCATGGACTCGAGAAGAATCAGTTAGTGAAAGGAGATAGTCAAGTATGAAGCCAGTTAGTAATGCACATCGAGCTAGTCGATCAAGTCAAACATGTTAAGTGCATTCGGTAAAGCACAAAGAGTTAAAGATAGTATACCAAGCATCTACAATTATAGAGCGACACACTACACCGAGCACATGTGTAGTACATCAAGTTGATAGTCGTAGAGTATTGAAGATCATTTAACCGAGTGAGAGGAGTTACTCAACCGAGTTAGATAGTTAATTCAAAACGTGATTAGATCACATTTAATGGATTGTCAGAGCATTAATTAAGATTCTACAAGCCCATAGAACAATTTTTTACATGATAAATGAATGAGATAATTTAGAGTGAAGATCTGAGGCATAGATCAAGAAGCAAAAGAAAGTTTGTTATTTCCAAGAAAAACAAGTACCAAGGTAAAAGTGATATGGTTACCGAGCTGGAAAGAAGATGTAATGGTCCAGAGAAATTCAAAGAAAACCTAATGCATAATATTACAAGGCATAATCTCATCTATTTATTGGATGATCAAGAAAGTTGAAAGAGAGAGTTGAAGTTGTTGTTGTGTTGGAAGTCTAATATGGGAAAACAATAATTGAGAGGGGGGTGAATCAGATCTATAAAACTTCTACCAATTTTAAACAAACTGATTCAACCGTGTATTCATAAACATAAACTGAAATATTGTAAACATTTAACATCTAATCAAAAACACATAACACAAAAATTTGGTAACCCAGAAACCCTTGAAGGTAAAACTGGGGTGGGGATGACACAAACAAATATTCACTACTGTAGTAATAAAGTCTTCCTGTTAGGGCTACAAAATTTTGATCACTTTTGATGATCTACCCTGTGAGGGGTTTGCCCTGTTAAGAGCTTTCAGACTTATACAATCTACCTTGTCAAAGTATTTAAACTTACAAAAAAGTAAGAACTCGGTTAAGAGATTTACAAAGGCCTGTTAGGACCACTCTGTTAAGAGATTTACTTTGATTCACTTGTTAGAATGTATCAATACCTAATCCTTCGGTCTGCACTACAAATGCTAATAATGGATCTCCTTTTTCCAACTCTTAACTGATCTTTCTATCTGATTTATCTCTGTTCTTCTCTTCACTTCTCTGCTCGGTCACTTTGTATGGTCAATGACTCAGATATGCACAACATGCATATACTTCTGATCTCTGCTCTTCACATCCGCATCCAAACATTCATTCTCTCATAGACATAGATTCGGGTTTGAAGCATCCCATATATAGATCATCTAGATCAAGATCAATGATCTAGATTCGTCACCTTTTGCAGCTTAGGCATCCCTAATTTTGATTGGTTGCATGGCTTGCATAGGGATCCATAATCTCAAAAATAATGCATAATTAATGCATTAAATCTTAGTGCATGATCATTAAATGCTTCATAGAAGTCGACCAAAATGGTTTACGTTAGTGTTTGTGCCATTCCAAACACATATACAAAAACTATCTTACTTGACATAGGAAAACACTAGTGCTCAGTCAATACTGTCTCGCTCGACATAACCATATGTTGTCACTTGACACTAACTCTTCTATGCAACTTGGAAATCATTCTGATCGGCATCTATTGAGTACATGGTGACCTTTGACTTGCTCGACAGTAACTACTGCTTGGTCTCGGCCTTAGTGGGATGACTTGGTCGTAGTGATGACCAACCAACCTACCTTGATTATGACTAAGTGTGTGACACTAATAGATAAAAAAAACTTAGAGATCAACATGTTGTTGTTGTTGCTAAGAAAGTTAAAGGAGCTATTTAAGTGAAGTTATTGAAGAACAAGAGCAGAGCAGAGAGCACCGAGCAGAGATTCAACTCCAACAAAGCATAACAAAGCAATGCTATAGTTTGAGATTTAGGTAATACATTAGAGCACATAGAGTCTGATCAACATTTATTTGATGCACTTATTACAGACATTGTTAAGTTATTTGATACTGTTGTATTGAGAACTTTAAATCCTAATACCGGGTAGTTCTTAATCGATCTTATATTTTGTAAATCCTTTAACATTTTACATCTCTAAGTGTAGAGATTGTAAAAATCCTTTAACTAGGTATACCTAACGAGGGTTTTATACTCTTAACCAGGAAAGCTATCAGAAATAGATAAAATTTGTAGCTCTAACTGAGCACCCTTTATACTGCAGTTAGTGAAGGTTGTGGGTGTCATCCCCATCGTAGTTTTGTCCTCTAGCGAAAGATTTATGCGTTACCAAAATCATGGTGTTACGAGTTTTATTGTTTAATATTTTAATGTTATGGTTTTACAAGATTTACATTACTTTCATTTCAAAGTTATGAACTCGGTAATTAGTATGCAACAATATATGGTTTAATAGTGAATGTGGTTAGAAATTTTTTAGTGGCACTAATTCACCCCTTCCCTCTCAGTCCCAACTTTCCATATTTATTCCAACAATTGGTATCAGATCTTGTACTCTTGAGTTAAAGGTTTGACCCCCTGAGAGTTAAAGATCATAGTCATGGAAAGTTATAGGCTATCTAAAAGGATTGATGGTCTTGATTTTGAGTTGAAGAGTGCATGAGAGTTAATCATTGATCTGAGAAAGAAACTTGAGAAGTCTCTAAGGATAAGAAAGAAACTATATGATGAATTGAAGGTCACACAAGATCAAGTTGATACACTTGAGATAGCATCTGAAAGAAGTGTGACTGATGAGTCTGAATCAACTATAAGAGAACTACTTTAAAATAACGATTCACTTACTGAGCTATTTTATTTGATGAAGAAATATCTTCAAGCAAATAGCATAAGAATGACCGAATTGATTGAAGGAAAAAGGACAATTGAGGATGAAATGAGAATGGAAGAAGATGACAAAAGACAAGTTGAAATCAGGTTAACTAAGAAAGATAATGAGATCTTAAGGATAACCCAAGCTCACTATAATATGACCAACGAACTTCTAAATGTAAATCAAGACTATACATGAAAGGAGTTTGAGAACCAAGCACTGAAAGCTGGGATTGAAAGACTGTAAAAAAGACTGAAAGTTGAGAAGGATACAAATGAAGTACTGAAAAGATATGAAGAAGCATTGAAATCACTAGACAAGTAGTTTAAGAATCAGAAGCAAAAAAATGATAGATCAGGAATTGGATTCAATGAGAAGAACACTACCTAGAAAGGAGAATCATCTAATGCACCGAAAGATCAAGGTATTGTAGCACCACCGAAACTAAAGAAGGCAAGTTGCAATTATTGTGGGAAGCCTAGACACACAACTAATGTCTGCAGAAGTAGAAAAGGTGAAGTACCAAGTACACCTAAATTTGATGGTTATTGCTTTAGATGTAATAACTATGGACATCGAGCTTTTCAGTGCAAACCCAACTTTACTAACAACACAAGGAAACCTAAGTTTGATGGTTACTGCAAGAATTGCAACAAGTATGGTCACAAGACTAAAGAGTGTAAAACAAAGAAAAGAAACAATAAGTGGATGCCTAACAGAGAGAATGCAAATACTAATCAAGCAGGCACATCTATACCATGGGATTATAATACAAGGATTTCATGTTTATCTTGTGGAAGATATGGACACATTGCTACAAATTGCATGTTTATGCATGGAAGAAGTAACATAAGATCATGGAGGATCCCTAGCATGACATGTTTCCACTATCATAGGGTAGGACACATAGCAAAGAATTGTAGATACTGAGGAGATTCACCAACCAAAGATGAATCTACAAGGAATGCACCACCTACTGTTGAAGAGATCAGAGAATAAATGAACAAAACCTAGAGGAGAAAGACTCAGGAAGATGAAACATCATTTGGAACCATAGACAACACCATCTCTACTGAGTCAGGTGCACTGAGATCCATCTAAATGGTGAGGGGTATGTAGGAATTGCATGCTTATCATAAATCTTACTTCAGTTCCTAAGAATTAGAGTTAAGATCCATATCAACATATCAAGATACATTTGGATAAGTTGTGAAATTTTGGTTGAACATTGTAATATATGGTTATTTTGTTTATTCAGTTAAACAAAGTAATTATGTTTTCGGTATAAAGGTATAAGGGACTCGAAAACCACATTTAATACAAATAATTAGAGCCATTGGAAATCCTAATTGTGGGAAAGCTATAAATAGGTTAGTTTGTTATTCATTTGAACCTAAAATTTTTGAATAGGATTTGAGCATATTGCAAAGCGATCACTTTGAGAGAAACAACAGGATTCCAAGGTATTTATGTATCTATCTAAGAGCATTTCGAGAAATTTCTGTGATAATTGTTAAATACTGAGTTGTGTTTGTGAAGTTGTATTTTATCAAGCGTGCCCTATTTGTTCAAAGGATACATTTGAAGGTGGTCATGGCACGAAGGATGCAGAGACCAGTGCTAGTAAATAATGTCAAATCGGTAAACCCTAAGCACAAATTCCCCCCAACTAAAGTGATAGAAACAAATATGATAGGAGCATTATCTTCAATCCTAATGCGAGTAATTTTGATTGAAGATGTACGCACGTTTATTCATTGCAAGATCAAAGACTTGTGTGAAGCAAAGATTGACACTTCATTCAATAAGTTGTGCGCAGATGGAAAATTTAAGGATGAGCATACACATCTGAAAATAAAAGGTTTAACTCATGCAATATATTTACTGAGGGTATTCAAGCCTGAATGGGTAAGGATGCTACTCAACCGAGTACATGACCATTTTATGTGGTTGGATGAACCTATAAAGATAACAAAGGATGTCTTGCACATCATCACTAGATTCCTTATTGGAGACAAACCCAAGGCCATAAAGCAAATCGACAAGGGTAAATCACTGAGCTAACCAAGGCACAATGAGATTGCATAGGAATAAAGATATCTACTGTGGAGGATCCCGAGTTAAGGTGCGCATGCAATATCATATCTTATCAAGTATTTCAATCATCTCAAGTGGACAGTGTACCATGTGGAGCAGTAGACCTTGCATTTAAGATAGTGAAGAAAGGACTTAAGATAGATCTTTGTGAAGTTTTGTTGAAGCAAATAGATGACAATATGAATACAAGCAGAAAGGAAAAGACCAACACTTTGAAATTTGGTTCATTATTGGTATGTATTTTCTTTTACTATTAGAATTCATTTCCCTCTATTGGAGATATAGTATGGAAAATTGATAAGCCGGTCATCTATCAATTAAATGAATGTATACAAAGTCTAAGAGACAACTTTGATGCAGTTATGTCTGATTACTTTTCAAATTTTCAAGCAAGAATGCATAAGAGATATAGAGTTCCATCTCAACTAATTGCTAAATATCAGGATAATATATGTTTTGAGGTAGATACTGATATTTGTATTATCATGTTTGTTGAGCCTAGAGTTGAATGGATTCAACCGATGGGATATGAGTTGGACATTGATATCAGTTTGAAACAGATAAAAGCATTACTAGCTAAACCAATCGATCCTAAAGGAAAGAGGTATGGCACTTATGAAGAAGTGAAAGATAAAATCAAGCAAGGTATAGTGATACCTAAGGAAATCAAGAAAATAGGCAAGATGATTGATGATTTATCAAAAAATCTAGGAGTTGATGATACATTGGTTAAGGACACAATATGAACAAGTTATTGTTGAAGTTGACAAAAAACCTATGCTGCTACCATCGCCGAGAAAAAGAGGTACTGAAAGGTACACCAGATCCTCAATACAACCGAGAGAAAAGAAAGTTGTAGAGATAGCACAACTAAGAGGAAATACCTATGTAAGATCTAGAGGAAGGAAACAACCTGCATGTACGAGAAGAAGATTATTACTTGGAGATGAAAGTGAAACAGAGCCTGATGAGGCAATAAAGTCTATACCAGTTGCAGACCTTTCACATGTTCCTCAAAGTCTTGATGATTTTCTCGAAGGATTAAAGAAATAGAGAAAATTTGGAGCCTTCCAACAAGCCAAATATGAGAAAAGGAATGAAGCAGATAAGAAGATTAAAGAAGCCATTGTGGTGACATTGCTAAAATACAGATTAATACCCATTAAACTTGTAGACAAGTCACTAGAGGAATTGTACAATAAGATTGATGCAAGATGGAAGTATGCCATCAATACAGAGAAAGAAATGAGAGAGAAGTCACTTGTACATACTATTCCTAACCTTGCAAAATTTGAAATTCATGAAGCACCGAAGAAGTATTCAAATAAATTTATAGTCAAGGGAAGAGCGCTAAGAATAATGAATGGAGATATACAATCTGTGGAGAAGGAAAAAAATGCAAAATGGAAAGATATATTTCTCTTAGATGATACCGACTATCAGGAAGCATAAAAGAATCAAGATACAACCACTATTGATAAGGTAATAGAAAGCACACATCAAATAGATCCAATTGATCTAACTACTGATAATGCAGAGATTATTATTCAAGACATACCCGAGGAGGAAGATCCTTTAAAATATTTGTCAAAGGATGAAGATGTCATGGACACACAAGTAAATGATAATGAGTGCATGGATGTTGAAAATGCACCTTTACTAAGAAAAGATCCAATCACGACACAAGTGCAAAGCTATATAATTGAGGACAATATTACTATTAAGTTTGTACAAGACACAACAAACATGGCAACTGAGCCACCTATAGACATAGATAAGGAGAAGGTTGATGAACCTAAGGCCACTGAGACCAAACAAAAAAGAACACCAAGTCAGAACCCCCAACTGACACAAATGGTCAGAAACAAAACATACCACCAACCAACACAATGAATGTTCAGAATGTACAAAAGACACAAGACACTGAAAGAGAAATGTAACAGGAATCACATCTTAATGAGAAGAATGAAGAGAAATAGAAAAGTGAGGAGAAAGAAGAAGAGAAACCACAAGAAGAATTCAAATAAGAAGAAAGCATATCTAGTACACATATCGATTCACCAGATGCAACTAAGGCATCATGTTCTAAACACTCTACTAGCGAGAGCAAGTTGATTGAGAATAAGAAGACCAAAAAGAGAAAGCGAATTATTAATTTGAGTAAGCCTATTATCATATCGATGGGTGAACCTAATGTAATGAAGCCTAAAGAATTGGCCATATATGCTGAGTTAGTAGATCAAAAGGCTAAATAGGAGAAGCTATTGGCAAAGAAGAAGAATGTAGACATATTAGAAAATGTGAAGGAGATTTTCTAGGACATTATTCCTGAAGCTACAATTGATGAATCTGAAAATCTATTAGACCAAGTTGGTGATCTAGCCCAGAAGATTGAAGGACCCAACAAGGATACAACTGAATACATGTTGAAGATTCATAAGGAGAGTATGGAGAAGAAATTGATGGAATATTTATTGAAAGCTATTGATATAGACAAGGTAACTCTTTCTGAGTTATGTTATGAAATTGAAGCCCAATTGACATCCATCATTTTATTATTTCAAAAGTTTTTTATTCTTTCAAAATTTATTGAGGAAATCAAGAAGGAGGAAGACATTGAAAACGAGCTGATTAAGCAGCTTAAGGACCTAACTACTGAGCATGGATCATTCCAAACTAACTACTCTAAAATCAAAGAACTCATGGGAGTTCAACATTCATTGAGACAAGAGGAGAATAAGATCGTATTTGAATTGTTTAAACTGCAAGCATTGCTAATTCCCCACATCCAATCTATGCAGATCCACTTGAAGAAAGCCAAAGAACTAGCAAGCTTTCCAAATGTCAGCACAATGGAGACTATAGTTGGCTTATATACAGATATCATAAAGCAAATTGATGTACTACAAAATCTCTAAGACACATGGGAGACTGTACTTGTAGGTGTACAACAGAGGTATAAACATATTTTTGATAAATAATTTTTACTTTTGGCACTTTTTGTCAAAAAAGGGGGATATATATATTCCTAGTTAGAAAAAACAAAAAAGGGATAGATAGATGTATATAGTTATATATGTGAAATTTTAAAAAAAGTATATATGTCAAAAATGAAAACAAAGGAAGAGAAGAGATGTATATGTATAGGAAATAACTTCCGAGGGGGAGTTACAAATTTTGATGACTTTGGAGTTTTTGTCAAAAATGCCCAACTAATATCAAAGGGGTAGATTGTTATCTCTACAAGATATTTTGTTGTCATTATTTTAAGTCAAATTCATGGACTCAAGAAGAATCAGCCGGTGAAAGGAGATTGTCAAGTATGAATCTAGTCGGCAATGCACATCGAGATAGTCATTCAAGCCAAAATGTTAAGTGCAGTTAGTAAAGCACAAAGAGTTAAAGACAATATATCGAGCATCTACAGTTACCGAGTGACACACTAAACTAAGCATATGTGTAGTACACCGAGTTGATAGTCACCAAGTATTGAAGATCATTTAACCGAGTGAGATGAGTTACTCAACCAAATTAGACAGTTAATTCAAAACACGATCATATCACATTTAATGGATTGTCAGAGCATTAATTAAGATTCTACAAGCACGTAGAACGGTTTGTTACATGATCAATGATTGAGATATTTCAAGGGAAAATCTAAGGCATAGATCAAGTGGTAAAAGAAAGTTTGTTATTTCCAAGAAAAACAACAAGTATCAAGGTAAAAGTGACATGGTCACCGAGTTGGAAAGAAGATCTAACGGTCTAAAGAAATTCATAGTGAACCTAACTCATAAGATTAAGAGGCATAAACTCATGTATTTATTGGATGATCAAGAAATTTGAAAGAGAGAGTTGAAGCTGTTATTTTTGTTGTTGCTGAGAAAGTTAAAGGAGTTATTTAAGTGAAATTATTGAAGAACAAGAGCAGAGCAAAGAGCACCAAGTAGAGATTCAGCTACAATAGAGCAGAACATAGTAGTGTTACAGTTTGAGATTGAGGTAACACATCAAAGCACATAGAGTCTAATTATCATTTACAATTGATGCACTTATTATAGACATTGTTAAGTTATTTGACACTGTTGTATTGAGAGCTTTAATCCCAATACTGGGTAGATCTTAACCGATCTTATATTTTGTAAATCCTTTAACATGGTACATCTCTAAGTGTAGAGATTTTAAAAATCCTTTAACTAGGTAGACCTAACAAGTATTTTATACTCTTAACCGGGTGAGCTATCAATTTTAGCTAAACTTTGTAGCTCTAATCGAGCACCCTTTATACTACAGTTAGTGAAGGTTGTGGGTGTCATCCCCACCACAGTTTTGTCCTCTAACCAAGGATTTTTGTGTTACAAAAATCATGATGTTATGAGTTATATTTTATAATATATTTTGATGTTATGGTTTTATAAGCTTCACATCACTTCCATTTCAAAATTATGAACTTGATAATCAGTATGCATCAATATATGGTTTAATAGTGAATGTGGTTAGAATGTTTTTAGTGGCACTGATTCACCCTTCCCCTCTCAGTCCCAACTTTCCATATTTATTCCAACAAGAGGGTGATATTATTGACAAGTCCCTTAATGACACTTCTCCTCCTATCCATTTCAATAATCTTCCCTCGAGAGATGAATCATTAGTGAGTTGTGTTTGTCTTTCTCCTAAATATTTTCAAGAAAATACCTTAGAAGTAGAGGATGATATCCTTGATGCTCTTTCTCTCTTCCAAATGAATCTTTTGAGGATAAAGAACCTAATACCATTCAATATACCCCTTGAAATTTAAAAAAAAATTAATTGCTAAAAAAGGTGCTACACAACCTGATTATCATGCAATACCATACACATATAACAACAATCCTGAAGAAGATGATATCCTTGATCTCTTCCCTTCTATAAATTCAACCTTAGCACATAAGGATCCTAATTAATTCAACACTATTCAATCTCCACCTCCTTCTTAATTTATTTATCCAATACAAAAAATTACACCATCAAATTTTTAAGACGATGATTGGGGAACTTTAGACTTTACACCAACCTTTCATTGTAAAAACAAGATCCTTGCATTTGAGAACCAGACACCTTATTTTGACACATGTCTAGATATTTATTGGGCCTCTTCAAGTTTCAACCTTATCTTACCTAAAAGAGACCCTTATCTTTTATATATTCCAAAGCTTGATGACAAAAATGGTATAGGATGTGTGCAACAAAGCATTGAAACCAATGCGAAATTTTCATCATATGTTTCCAAAGAAACTCTAGGTTTCCAAACTTCTCATTTGTCCAATCAATCTATATAGTCTTTTCCTAATTTCTCGTCACATCAAGCGAATATTTTGTTTGATATTTTCAATTCCAATTTAATTAATCTTCCTTTAAGAAACAAATAAAAAATAGAAAACACAACAAAAACAATTCTCCCTTTTGTATGTATCATCAAGTTCCTAGTCATAAAACTAATGAATGTTATGATTTGAAATGCAAAATTCAAGAATTCATTGATTGTGGTGTAATTCAAATTACACTCAACAATGAATGACACCTTTTTCATGATCATTCTAAATAACATCTAAGTTCCTATTATGTTTCTCCTCACTATGTGACATTGCTAGTCTATCCTTTGGGGGCTCATTGTCATTTATAGCATTGCAATTTCAGGTGCAATCATACTTTATGAGTAACATAATAGTCTTACTTACTCCTTGTCTCCACATTTGGGGGCAAGGGTACCATTTCATTATACTTTCCTACCCTTGTTGAAGTGTGTTTGTTATAATAAGATGTTCTTTCTTGCACGGATTTGTTTGTTTACATAAGGATCTTCTCTTTTTTAGGAGATTTACATCTCAAGTTTACAACACTTTCTTTGCTTGAAAGTGCATGTCTATTATAATTGACCTGTTCCCTTGGGATGCATAACGTGTTATCCTTTTCCAAGTATTCCCTTACGTAGCAATAGGGAAGGTGTGTATACTTGATCCTCCTTCCTCATCTTCTTCCTTTCAAAAAGATCTTGTACAATAGGAAAAAGGGATCACATAAAAGGGGTCGATTTCCCCAATTCATATGGCACATTGGAATAAAAAAAATGCATCAAGATAAATATGATTAACACCAATCAAAATATGTCACTGTAATATCTGTGCTTGAAGGGTTTTTATTCCTTTGTTGCTTAGAATTGAAAAGGAGAGGAATGGTATTGATATAAAAGAGACTAAATAAGTTCAAATATGATATAATACAACTAAGAAAACTAATGTAAAATGGAATGGAAAATATTTTGAAAGCACCTGGAAATTAAATAGAAGAAATGAATTTACAAATCCAAATTCCTGACTGTCAGAATCTCGGATTGATCTGTAACTATAGATCTATGACATGAAGACTGTAAACCGACTCTGCTAAATTTGAGCTAAAAATGCATGGGACAAGCCGAAACTCATCTTGTACCTAGGGAGAGAGCACCAATGGTATCCAGTACCCAATGATTCTAGTTGAATTTTCCAAAGGTCTCTCTGACTATGTATGATCTTCCCAATTTTAATCTGGTGGCTCTGTAACCTATTCCTACATAGAAAATGGGGAATATGGTTGGATAAAGGGGCTTGCCTTGTTTGATCCCCCTTTTAAGAATCAACCTTGAAAATGAAACAAAATTGCATGAGCAAAGATGAAATAGAAACCACACCTGAACTGTAAATCACCTTATACCTTGATGACGCAATGCCTCTTTGGATGTGATCACAACTATTGATGCAATAAATTAATCCAAAATAAAATCATGAAATAAATTCCTTGAATGATGGATATTCTAGTTTTCAACAATGCTTGATGAAGAAGAAGAAGATTCCTTTTGAAGGATTGAAGACTTGGATGCTCAATTGTAGAAGAGATCTTGAACTCCGATTGCTTTATTGACCATGAATGATTGAAAGTTGATAGTAAATTCTTGCACTTGATAATTTATACCAAAATGAGGAGAGATAGGGTGTTTAAATACTCAATCCATCAATTTGGGGGTTAAAACTTAGGCAAGTTGACTACGTGTCTAGATTTCACACCAAAATGCTAACACAGACTCCCGAGACAAATTATTTGGGGCAAGTCATAAATGGTGTCCTATCCCATGGATAGAATGATAGTGGTGTCTTGTGCCTAGGAAATGAGCCAAGATTTTAATGGGGTTCTAGGAGAATAGGGTAGATGTGGGATTTCCGATTACAACACAATATGAGGTCTGAAAAAATCACAAAGGTAAAAAATAGGGATATATGGCCTAGGTGATGGAATGAACTATTTGATTGGAGGAAAAATAGAGGAGAACACGTAGAAATAAGGGATAACCTTGAGTTTTGAAGAAATTAAATCAATATAGGACTCAAAATGTTAATTTGAAGGTCCAATAAGCATTAGGATAGCATGAAATCAATATGGGGACCTATATATACTAAAATGGGGCTAAAATGAGCACCTAATTAGGGATGCTTACTTTTAGGATGATAAAGATCCAATATCCCTTTATCAACTTGTTTGTTTTATAACATGATGTCCTTTCTTGCATGTATTTGTTTGTTTTACATTAGGATCTTCTCTCTTTCAGGAGATTTACATATGGAGTTAAAACCTTTTCCTTTCTTGAAAGTGTATATCTATTATAAAAAAATCTATCAGTTAGGATTTATAATGGGTTATCTTTTCCCTTGGCTTCACTCGTGGGGGAAAGATTTGATTTCTCAATCTCTTGTTTCTTTCTAAGGATTCACCTTCTTTTAGTTATGTGGTATTTGTTTGTCACCTGATCTCATTTCTTGCATGGAGTTGTTTGTTTACATAAGTGTCATCTCTTTTTTAGGATATTTACATCTTGAGTTATAACCTTTTCCTGACCTACACATCGTATGTCTATCCTAAACAAATACCCCTACTTAATAGCTCAGAGTGTGTTATCCTTCATAAAGAATCCCTTTTTCACTTAGCAACGAGGGGCTAAAAGGGTGTATTCTTGTTCTCCTCCCCCGTTTGTCTCGAATATGTTATCTTTGTTCAAGAAAACCTCTTGAAGATATACGCCTTGTAAACAAGATATCTTCCTTTCAATTTTATCTTCCAATTTGCTGACATCCTTTCACAATTATACATTCCTTGGTTAATAAGGGTTTTTACTCTTTTCCACAGTTATAGTATACATTGTTGTTTTAAGGATATATCCTTGTTGTTGGAAGTATTTATCCTTCTTCTCTTTTATTTATGATGCCACCATAGTCCCATGTCTCCATCATAAGGAGGGGGATATATATGTGGCCTCCTTGTACATTGTGAAACCTTATTGATACCTAAGGAGACAATACTTTCCTTGGGACTGGCCATCCTTATCGATCCCTAAGGAGAAAATGATTTCCTTAGGACTAATAATTCTTATGGATCCCTAAGGAGATAATTCTTTCCTTATTAATGATCATGCTTATTGATCTCTAAGGAGACAATTCTCTCCTTAGGACTGGTCATGTTTTTTGATCCCTAGGGAGACAATGCTTTCCTTAGGACTGGTCATTTTTTGTTATTCCTAAGGAGATAATGCTTTCCTTTAGGACTGATCATTTTTATGGATCCACACAGAGAAAATGCTTTCTATAAGACTATTCCCATAAGCTTCTCATTTGCGCAAAAAATATTTTCAAGACGTCTCTAAGTGCAAGACTTTACTAGCCGCCCCTATGAGCAAAAATTTCAAGCTAGAATTTACTAGCATAATGCAGCTTTCTAGACCATCAGTTCTCCTTGAATTTTTTCTTTGGGATGAATGGAACTAGAATAACACAACTTGATCTCCTAGTGGATTCATGGTCTCTCTCTTCCTTGCATGATCTCATAGATTTACTAGTGGGTTAGATCATGGACTGTGTTTTGTCCTTGGTGTATGCTTCACTTAATCACTCATATCTTGAGCTAGAGAGATCCAATTCTCACACAATTTTTTGCACTAAGATCATGATTCAGTTCCCTATCAATCCAAATATTCTATAGAACATTTCAAGTTTATCTTTAAAACTATTGATAAAATTTGTCAACAAACTTATGTTCACAATTCACTGTGGTACACATGATACCCTGTTTAACCTTCCTAATTAGTGAGTCAAAACAAGGGGCATATAGCTACCTATAGATTTCATCATCATTTTAGTAATCCCTAGGTGGTTTATGGTTTTCGAGTGACAAAGTAGTTTGTAGAATATAGTTCCTAACATTTTATTATAGGAATTGCACGCAGGGGCTTTGAGATATCCTTTTTCATTTACTATTTTTTTTTTACTTTAGCTTGCATATGCATGTAGTGGCATATACTGCTAAAGTGGGGGATAAATGTACCATTGTAAAATTCAAGCACCTAAGTGGTGTACAATTTCATGATTGTTTAGCACATTCCTTAGTGTCTTTTCAGTATAGCTTTCATAATAGGACTTCATAATTGCACTTAATGAACATCTAAATTCAAATATGGGTCCACTATTAATCCAATCTAGTTTAAAATATATGTAGGCACTTATCTATAAGCATGCTCCTCTATTTCTCCTTCAATCCAATAATTTATTTCATCTCTTATGCCCTATGTTACCATTTGTCGCGTTGGTGTTCTGTCCCAACCCCGAAACTAGTTGTCGGTTCTAATCCTGCATCCCCTAATTTCCAAGGACCCATTGTTTTTATTTGGGCCTAAAATGGGTTGACCATAATGGATAAAACATTATGTTCTTGGGAACATAACATTTCAACCTTTATGTTCACCAATTTTTGAGCCCAAATTTAAATTGGGTCCCTGTCTCGGTGATTTAGCAGAGGATTAGGATTTAAAGTCGACTCTCTCAATTCTACCTCTTGATTTAGTATAAAAGAAAGCCTCACACTTCAATTTCAAAATATGAAAGAAATTTCAATGTTGGAACCCTGATTTGAAGACATCCCATGAAGTGAGGAATTGTGAATCAAGGATACATCAATATTCTATCAAGCATTTAAGAATTCAAGCATTTAAATATCAGTATGAAGCTTCAAAAGGATTATGATGATGAATTTGAGATCACCGATTGATGATTTGTTTATAATCTTCCTCTTTAGATTGGGTATGGTTTTTTGTTATCTTCATATCTATATACTTATGCTTCATATATATACTTGTTACATGGTTTCAATCACATATTGATTGTATTTTCATAGAGTGTTTAGTTAATCACATTAGGGTAGATCCTTACATTGCATTTATGCACTTAAGCTCATATAAATTTAGACGTACTCTAGATTCATGAGCACTACACACTTTTATCATAGTTGTACTGGCTATCTGTGGAGGTGAGAATCACCAAATCATAGGTTTGAATAAGGAAAATTCCTATATAGCGACCGACACACACAATTCTCAGATTCTCAGGTGTGGAATAACTTGAAATCAGATGTCGAAAGTTTTATTCCATCTCAGCTTTAGACAACCACTTTGCAACTTGTCCTTGTAGAAAACCCTAGGTATAGAATGTTTCAGTTGTTTTGTTCCTGACAAAAATTAGTGAAACTGAAAGTGCAGATAGATATCAGGTTCAGTATCTCAGATTATTAGTTACAGGTATTTTTCAGGATTTAGGCAGTCAAAAATTCAAATATGATTCTTCATTTCTCTCATTTTGATTCTAGGTGTACACAAATCTACCCTAATACATATTTAATTAGTCTGATTGGATCATTTCTAATCTTAATTAGTCATTTTCACAATAGTATTATATATCTCGTTCTCTATGCTCAGCAGCATAGAAATAGAAACCCTGAAAGTGAAAATATTGCATTAGCATCCCACTTGCTTGGTGGTGTTGATAAAATTTATCTTGAGGTGGTTTTGTATTCAAATGTGTCTTATGAATTGAGGAAAACTAGAACTTTAGGTGATCCCCTTTTCATGTTACACAATAAGAACTAGTGTCTTCTAATATCAATGTCACCTACCCAATCTAGATCTGCATAATTCTAAATATCAATGAAAATATTGTCTCCTATAAAATTATCATGATAGTAAAAAGAATATTCGAATGTACCCTTCAAATATTTGAATAATTGTTTAGCTACATTCCAGTAAACTCTACAAAGATTAGACATATATCTGGAAAGAACTCCCGCTGCTTGGGAAATGTCTAGTCTAGTGCAGACCATAGCTATGTGAAACTTCCAACTACACTCTATTAAGGTACTCTGCTCATGTCTTCCATTTTTCACAAGTACATGGGACAATTTGAAGAAGATAACTTCATTCCAATTGTAAAAGGAAGAGATAATGATCTACAATCCTGCATGCTAAACCTTTGTAAAACTAAAGCCATACCTTGATGTTCACTCTATCTCTTCTAATTTATATCCCAAGAATGTATTTAGGTGCACCAAGATCTTTTATATGAAATTTAGTAGCAAGCTGAGACTCTAGCAGTTAAATAGTTTCTTTCCCTTTATTAATGAATGATCTATGATCAACATATATTATAATGTACAAGCAAATAATCACTATTTGATTTATAATAAACACAATGATATGATTTAGAATTCCCAAATCCAAAACGTAACACATATGTATCAAATTTTTGGTACCATATCCTAGGGATCTATTTGAGGCCATACAAAGATTTATTCCATTTATAAAGTAAATTACTTATACCCTTTACCATGTGGTGCTCTGGATAGGTTGTAGAGATTCCTATATCTACTTGTGATCCTAGCTATTCAACTTCTAAACTCATATATAGGTCATTTAACTAAGAAACCATTTATGGCCTATATGATTTATTTAATCATCAACCCATGGACATAGGCTTGAAATGGACAACACTATATGTGCACCATGCCCTTATTTAGGTGGCCATCATATCCCGACGAAGAGAAATCACAGTAGAAACTAAACACTCAATAAAATGAAACTTAATAATTTAAGTAATCTCAATAAATATAAATAAAACGTAATAAAATTTTGAAAATATAAGATTACCTATTCTTAAAGTAACTGTCAAAACCAAACTACTAGGAAACCATCTATGATGCAAGAAGTTTACACAATAACTACAATAGTATTCATCAGAGACTAAACCACTAATTATAGAACTAATTAGCTAATTTAATAACATGGAAAGAAATGAGTAGGATATGTACCTCAAGTGGACCCCCTGGGAACAATTCAGTTATGCTCAAAAAGATAAAGGAACTAAATCAGATATCTGTATATTCATATATGCATGTTGGTTAGATGTTATTGAACAAAATTGTCTTTTTGAAAGTAGTAACTAAAATGACTTTTTTTTGCCCTAAAACAAAGATAAATTATGACTAAAATTGGAGAAAATCATTATTGACTTTATGAATTTCCTTTAGAATTTAAAGGTACATTTCACTTGTATGATCAATATTTTTTTATTTTTCAAAAGATTAATTGGGGTATACTTTTAACTAGAAAGTATTAAAGACATCAAACAATTACATGTCGCCATGCGACAAATGTAGGAAAGAAGCTTGGAATTAAAGTATTAGTTTCAAAACCTTAACTTTTAGGCTCACAGACCATCCATTAAATTATAAAGATAATTCACTGTTAGCATAAACACAATTATTGATAGCACATGAACAAAAAAATAAATTCAAGTCTAAATGTTTGCTATATTTCCAAGATAATAAAAAACTATGTATGTGAATATCAACAACTCAAAGAACATGATATTTAGATCATTCAAGCTCACAAACTTTAAAAATAATATAAGAAGATTTAAAATTCCATGCACAAAGACAAACAAATCATAGAAGTATAACTAAAATTTCATTGATCTTGAAATCTAATTTTGTCTCACTCTTGCACCAAAGTATAAAGGGACTTATAAATTCAAACTCTTCTAAAGTCCATCCAAAATAAATTTATAATCTCCATAGTTATAATTGTCTAAGTTTCTTGGAATTGATTCTTTTAAAAAATCACTTAGAATTTCTTTTAATAAAATTGCAAATAAAAGCCTAGAAGATTCACAAATAAGGCATACGAGCGCTAAGGCTAAGCTAGCAATTTGGTTTGGTCCACACTGGCGTCTCTTTCCTGGGCTGAGGGTTATTATGCTTTCTTATCCTTATAATCTTGGAAAACTTTCAAAGTGGTTAGGATCTCCTGATCACCCAAAATCAAAACACTCATGTTTAATCTCCACAAGGCTCTACCTAATTTCATGGCTTCACTTTTTGCAATGAAGTTTATTACATGATTGACACATCATGTTAGAGAAAAATCAATCCTAGCTAATCTATTCTTCTTTTATTCATTAACGTCTTTCAGATTAGACAAGGCATCAATGTTACTCTTAAATTTTACTTTGACCTCATGTACTATAGTGCCTTAGAAGTTTTCTTGTTTCCTAACTTGGTATTCAATGTCAGGAAAATCCTATACAAGATCTCGTATTTCCTTATTAACATCTCTTAATAACTTACTCTCCTTCAAAATGTTTTGCTATAGGATTGTGCATTTCCATTTGAGATTCTCTATCCATACCACACATTGGTTGCCTGGGGCATTGGAGATTACCTTCTTAATGATAATAACATTTTGACCAAGGTCTACAGTATATTAGAGATCTTTAATCATTTGCATATGTTCAACCTCTTATTCTTGTTGTTTAGTCTCAATTTTTGAATCAACATGATTCCTTGTCAAAACAAGATCATTTTATGCTTGTGCATATTGCCAATAAAAGGGGCTTCTTTAAATCTAATCCTTTTGATCCAATTTTGAGTTACTTAGCCAAAATGATCATCAGTTTGCACCTTCACTACCAGTTCCTTGTTGGCATCATACCTAACATGTATAATGGGTTTTGAAGAGCTAAATGGGTGAGATGATGGACCTAAAAGTGATCTTAGACAATTCATCAATAGGTTTACCATCATTTTTAACTCCTTGTCATATTAACCACTTTATGTTCTCTCCTCAATTTTGTAGTTGTGACCTCAAGGTTGTGTATGTCAACATCTCTATTAGGGGGACCCATGTCAATGTGTGTCATATTAAAATATTCTATTGTGGCTTAGACAAGGTATTTCTACATGGTAGGATGGACAAATTATAGAAATTAATGATCTAAACTCTCATCCTCCACAATCCTAAAGGTGGTTTTAAGGTTTTTAGTTTTGGGAGCAGGGCGTATTGCAACAATTGTTGCACAACATCACTTGGTGGTGTCTTACAAAATTCCAACTATCTTTTCTTGGACATAGATGTTTCTAACCAAGAAGGGGAGGGGATTGTTTTCATTGCATTCTTTAGGGAATCAGGGGTAAATAATAGGGATCTCTTTACTCAAAGGGTTTCCCCAACATTATGCTAATGAAAAAGGGTAATAAACTTACACTCTTGGAAATTCTCATAGGGTTAGAGTTTGTTGTTGTTTCTACTTGGTTCTCATCATCAACTACACTTTTTCCTTTATGTTTATGTATTTCTTCCACCTGAGATCCATTTCCCCCTCCTTTATACTTCTCTCCTATTCTATAATTAGGCTTAGAGCCTTCCCCACAACTTTTCTTAGGAATCTTATCCTTACGGGGAGGATCTTCATCTCCCCCATCTCTGCCCAGGGTTGTTATTGATTTTGTGGGAGCATTAGTGGTGGAAATAGAAGTAGTACCACAATGCTAGAGTTTCTTTATTCCCCATCATTTATCGATTTATGAGTACCCACCTTTGAGTATTTGAACTTCTTCTTGGCCATCCAAACTTGGGTTATTTTCAAAACCTTGACGATTCTCACTAATACATTATCAATCTCAGACATACTCTAGTCAATAGGAGCTAATGTTTGAATTTTAATCATGGCCATGTATGCGAGATTCACTAGATAAAATTAATCATAATGGATTCCTTCTATATCCCATCCCAATTGATATTTGATTATCTATTTCAAGCTCAATATCATGCAATCCCACTTTTGAACTTCATCATCATCTGCACAGTCTGCTAAAAAATGCTCCAAATGTGGTACATGGTGATGTAATGGGCCCAACTACAAGTTCTTATGAACAAAATATTCATTTTCAAAGTGTACTATGAGCTCATAAAAAGTGGATGAAGTATACTTGGCCATGTCTTTACTAACATTTAATGCATCATATTGGCTCTTGCATTTGTAATACCCCAATCCAATTGGGAGCTGAATACTAATTTTCCTTCTCTATGAGTGTTTTTTAATTACCTTACAAACCTATCAACATGCCTTGATTGGGACATAATTTTCATCCACATACTTTGGTAGCTTTTCTTAGAAGCCATCATAACCACCTACTTTGATTAGGTAAACTAAGGAAATTGTATGAAATAGCTTCCATAAAGAGTTAGTAACTTGATTTCTTCTAGAGAGATTTTTTGTCCTAGTTCACCCCCCATTTCCATCTCAAGCTAAATTATGAACACATAGTTCACTCTTCTAAAATTAGTATCTCTTTGTAATTGAAGCTTAGGGTAGAAATCGTAGATCTAGATATGATAATCAAAATCTTCAATGTGGTTAAGCCTTGGCCAATATCTTGTGTAGGCTAAGGCATACACTAGATAAGAGTACATGTAAAAAGACCTATTGAAAGAAAAGTGAGAAATCACTTTATTCATTCTATCAGTTATTAATCCTTCCTAATCTAAATATTGCTCTCTAACACATATGAATTGCATGAAAAGTAATATCCACTCTTCTAGGTAAACGACATCAAGATCTCTGTGAAGTATGTGCAAAAAAAAAATTATATCAACTATCTAACCCCTCAAATAGAAATTTTAAATTGTCTTTGGGATTTGGGATTTCCCTTTCCTTGGCACAAAAACCATTCCTTTTCTATAACACCTCTACAGTAGCATTTCTTCAAACTGAATTCACATTATGAAAGGGTGGGATCCCAATGCGAGTAGAACTCTTGATCTAATAGGAAAAATTAGGTGTGAATTGATATAGGATTAGCATAAATGTACCATCTCTAGTTGTGATTTTTCAGGTTTCCAAGTCATATCTATTTTTACATTCCATGATTAGAACTATACGCTGAATTGCTTCTAGGAATGCTACTGTTTCTAGTAACCTTATCTCCACCAATATTTGCATATTTAGGTGTCCTTTAGGGATATTTAACCTTCCCCAAAGTTCATTCAAACCAATGTATCAAAGTTGTCCATCTCTACCTTTCGACGATATACTCTCCATCTTGTTTAAATTATTGTAACCTAATAATTTGAATTTCTTTTCAAGCTACCTCCTTCAATTCTACAAAAATTTTGATAGAATTCCCCACCTCAAGTAACTTTAAAGAAATTAAAATATCAACCCTTTAAAGAACCAATCTTTATAAGTCCTTAAGGTAATTACTTCTATGTACAAAAATGGTCATGACTTGGTAATTCAATTCATTCTTTTCCTGTGTTGTTTCAAGTTATGCTTAAATACTTGGCTTATTCTCTTGAATAATACTCTCAATTGTTGATAATTTGGGGATAAATAACTCTTCATTAATTGATTCAATTCCCACTCCCTTTTTCTATCTACAATTAACAAATAATACCTAGGTATTCCATCAATAAATCAACTCTTGATACGTTAGGATTACTCTTTGATGCATGACAATAGTTTTAAAACAAATATTTATCTTTTTTTCCACTATGAGTTGTTATATCTCCCTTTATCTCCTTCTCAAATTTCCCTTCTAATTTAGTTTGAGGTCGAGCATCAAAACCTAACAAGGTTTAATAATCATTTCATGGCAGATCATTCAATTAGTACTTCCATTATCATTTCACTCCTTTGAAAAGTATGCATTGGAGAAGGTTGTTAGAATATGACTTGGTTAGGAATCCATATCTGACTCCAATGCTTTTCTTTGAGCATAGAAGTGGGGCCAAAAAGGAATTATTTTTAATTAAGTTGACTTACCAAAGGCAGGAAGGTGGGTTTGATATTAAGTGTCCAACTCCAAAAGAAGGGTTTAGATCTAAACTCCTTGAGAACTCAGAGTTGAAACTTGTGGCAATAGACTATAAACTAAGCATGATATGGGGTGTTGAGTCTAGTGAGCCTTCTAAAACACATAATTGGGATTGATAACATTCGTAAGTGTTCAAATTAAGAGTGCATGAATTTAAACTAGTATGAGAAGCTTTGTCAGGACCTGGAAAAGGTTTCTAACTAAGAATAGAAGCCAACTAAACACAAAAATGACTAAGTGTAAGATTTTAAGTATAAAAAAGAGCTTGTCTTGCAAAGAGAGATAAGAAAAACTTTGAAATAAAGTGTAACACTTTGAATTTTTTATTGTTGGGGACAAAGGCTGGAAATGATGTAGCCAGGACCTATAAAATCTAGTTTCACAAAATGGGCCACTGAGTCTTGGCATTGAAAATGAGAATAAGATGGGCTAACATACACACACACAAAATGGGACTCAAACCAAATTGATGCACCTAAAATATTATAATACAAAAGGAAAGGGTTACCTATTTTACATTTGATAGAACTTTAGATATTTCCCATTGCATGGAAGATGCAAGGTCATTCCATCATGCTAAGATAACTTGAAAGTGTTTCTCTCACTTTCATAATGTATATTGAATGATATTTTCCATAAGCAATCAAATGTATCATGTGCTTCTTTCCGTTTTCTTCTTTTATCTCACAACACTACCTTATCTCCTTCCATGAATTTCTTGGTTCTATGTTTTCTTGTCAAAGACTTTCTTTACTTTATCTTGATGGAGGGTGATCATGTCTACCATATCTTATCTTTGTTCTTCAATCTTGGTTATGTTGATCTTCCATTACGGTTTGCAATTTTGAAGCTGAAAGTTGAAGTGGGAGTGGTAAGGTAGAACCAATACCATATAATAACTCAAAAAGTTTCACCCCTATCACTATTTTTGGCATGGTTCTATCATCCCACGAGGCTTTGTATAATTTCTTATGCCAATTTATTAGGTTCTCATCTACTAACTTCTTCGCGATTCATACTAGATTCTTATTACTGGATTCAACTTTCCTATTTTCTCGGGGATAGTAATCAAATGAATGAGCCAAATTAATTCCATGTTTATAGCATAAAATAATTACTTCAAAAGAAGAAAAATCAACAACATTGTGTATTAAAAATTTTAATGGCAATTCCAAAATGCACCAAAATGTTCTCTTCGATGAAATTACAAACTACCTTTGAGGTGGTACATTTTACCGATATGGCCTCCACCCATTTCGTAAACTAATATGTCATTATCAAAATATGTGTGTGCCCTACACTTGAGGGTGGATAAATAGGTCCCACAAAGTATAAAACCCCACTACTAGAAGGGGTCTTCAATCAGTACTAGTTTTAATGGAAGACCTACTAGTTGTGGCTTCCCTATGAATTGTTTGCACTTCTCACATTTACCTACCCAATCATACACATACTTAAACATGCTTGGAAATAATAACATTTCCTTAATTTTAAAGGTGGTTATAGTGGATGATAAGTCTACATGCTTCATTATGGAAAGCTTATAAATATTTTTTTAGTTGATGTTTATCAACACATATTCAAAATGTCCCATCCAAACCCCTCGTGTTTATGGTTTCATTCAAAATCACATACTTTTCCAAATTTATTTTGAGACACCTCTTCTCCTTGGATGAAAATTGTGGAGGCAATTCACTATAGGTAAGGTAGAACATGACGTTAGATAACCAACATTCTAGAAAGCTAACCAATAACACCAGAAAAGATTCATGTATTGCTTTAGGTCCATTTTTAGGTATCAACTTGCATAGCCCTTGATCTATGACTAATTTGGTTGGTTTAATCTCAAGGTCATACTCTTGTACTTTCACCACCCATTTACCTATTTTGTTACAACCAATCTCTGGTTGGGTAAGAATACTTTTAACAACTAGGTTAGGCACACATACAATATAATATGAAAGTATAATATTAAACATGAATTGCTTAATTATTTTTGCAACTATGAAGAATGTTTTTCTATCTAAAAGTAGCTCAATTATGCTTCTTTAGAGGGAAAATATCAAATCCCATGTTCATATGCTAGGAAATCTCGTGTATATGTACCCGTTGTGATTGACGCATGAGTGGTGTGTGGCTGTTATGATTTCCTTGATCTTTATCATTATTCCCGCATTACCATAGTGTGGCTTTTAGACATATTTATGTTGAATCTAATCCATATCTTGTTTTTATATGAAGGATGCCTCCTAGAAATAAAGATGGTCAATGAGTTCCTTGTCAGGAAGACCACAAGGAAGAGCATCATGAGGAAGAGCATCAGGAAGATGAACATTAGGATGATCATCCTTTTTCTCTCTTGCATCCCGGTGAATATGGATCACGTAGTGTGATCCAAAATGTTGACGAAAAAAATTCTACACAATCAAATCCAGAAGATGATACATAACATTAGGATGGTCATCAGGAGGAATAGAGAGGTGGTCATAGTGGTAATGATGAGAATCTCCAGATAGTTCAATTACTACAGAAGTTTATTGCTCAGTTGGGACCTTGTTAGGAGGCATCCCACAATAGAGAGTCTCAGTTATTTGATCATGGAGATAAGGAGGAGAGGAGAGAGCGTAAGTGTTCTCATACTTTGACTAGATCTAGAGTAGATCATGGGGAAAAGTAATTAGATGAGGATGAGTATTCTATCCATGAAGGATGTATGAGAAACCTTCTGAGGCCGCATCCACCCACTTTTGATAGGAATTATGGTGGTACAAAGGCAGAGACTTGGCTCATAGATCTTAGATGTTGCTTCGCCATGCAGTTGTATGTGAGAACCACTAGATTTTAGTGTGCCACCATACATGTTAGGAGTTTTTAATATACTTGGTGGTGTGTAGAGGAGTAGAATCTGCAACTAGACATCACTACTATTTCATGGGATATTTTTGAGGAATAGTTTCATGCATATTTCCTTTTTGACCATTACCATCAAAGGTGTGAAAATGAGTTTCACCATTTTTGTTAGAGGTTTATGACAATGGGATAGTATGATCATAGGCTCTTTGAGATAAGGTAGTATCATCGTATTACATATGATGGGTCTATGTTGGTGCAACAATTTATTTGGGGCCTTAATGATTGTATCAGTGGTGATGTTCATAGTTTCCAGTCTAGGTCTATGGTAGTTGCCATACAGAATGCGAGATTAGATGAGGAGAACATAGTTATGGGTCTTGGAGGTAGAAAAAGAGTATAGGTTAGCAGTGCACAAACTTATGGATCAGGTGCATAGGGTACTTGGGTATAAGCCACAAGATCTTTTAGGGCATATTCTACACCTCCTATGACAAGTTGTCAGCATCATTGTAGACAAAGATATTCTTAGGGACAACAAAGTGCTCGTAGCTTAGGTACCCTTTGATTTAGAGGTCATAATTAGTACCATAATAGGGAGTCACAACTTAGTTAGTCATCTCGGAGTGTGCAACATAGTTCTAGTAGAGATGATTTCCACCAGTCTAGTGCATCATTGTAATGTCTCCTTATATAATTCCCTGCAAAACCGATGTTAGTACAAAATTATCATTCAATATTTATATGACACTTACTCTATTATAAGTTAGTAAGGGGAATTTGACCCTAGGAACTGCCTCTAGGTTGGGCTTCATAGAATTCTGGATTATCGGCTTGAGGGATATAAGATCAACTCTAAGCAATCAGGCTATCAATTATCTTTCCATAGAGCACTGCTTCTAGGTTCTCTAGGAAATAAACATTGTTATCCAAGCCTACACATATGCATATGAGTGGCTATCAGTATATATACTGCATACATGAGATTATAACCATCTCAAATTGGAAACGGGGCTATACCAACCATAAATTTCCATTGGCAACGAGACTATAACAATCTCAAATTGCCAATTCATCAGAGTTGGGCAATGGGGCTATACCAACCTTGAATTGCCATTGCCAAGGAGACTATAACAATCTCGAATTGCCAAATCATCTCATTTGGGCAACGGGGCTATACCAACCCTGAATTACCATTGGTAACGGGACTATAACAATCTCGAATTGTCATTGTTTAGGAATCCCATCTCTAATGAATATAAGATTCATTCTATATGGTATCCATTATCATTAGGGGAACATATAAATGTACAACATGGTATTGATTTAAAATTCATTTTAAGTTTACAATTATATAGGAATGCATTCATTAAGAATTCACATAATAATGTAGATCTATCACAAATATATATATATA
>MU227705.1:1334834-1353183 GCA_018584345.1 Thuja plicata | reverse complement strand
TAGTCCTCAATATTCTTCAAACCCTTCTGTTATTCCTTCACTTTAAGCACAAATAGAACTCCAGAGTGAAGCTCTCCTGAATGCCAAATTCAGTGGATATTTCACCACCTCAAATGGTTGCAACACTAAAGAATTGACGCTCTCCAATGGCTAACTGAAATCAGAAACCCTTGGCTTCTTCTCCCAAATTCATATCAAAATGCAATTGACAATTATCCGATCCTCTACTTCACAAATGAGCATGTATTTATAATCCCTGGGTCTCCAAAGTTTCCAAAAACCATCATCTGTTAACTGCTCTTCATAATATAAACTTCCAAAACATTATAATAATAATAAAGTATTATTATTATTATAATATCGCCTTATTATTAATTAATAACATATTGTTATTAATTAATAACATATTGTTATTAATTAATACAAGTAATTATCAAATATAATTCCGATGACGATTCCTGCAACACCTGCCATACTGACTGACCAACATGCTCATCACTGCCCTGCCAAAAATGGCAACTGCCAAAAATAGACTTACTATAAATAGTAAGTACCCAGTCCAAGAACTGCATAACTGAATATCGTCTGGGGAACTGACCACTGCCGATACTGCCCTGTCAGAAGTGGAAACTGACCACTGACTTACTAAAAGTAGTAAGTCCAGACTTACTAAAAATAGAAAGTCTGCCAGCTGGGACCCTCAAAACCCTGCATCAGCTCACGAGGGTCGTGATGATGAGCTGACCAAGTCACTGTCACAACTTGCTAAAAATAGGGTCATCACATGTTCAAGCTTAGGGGTTTCGACAAGAATAACTACAAATTCTTGCAATAAACATAAAAAAAGGCTTCGTGGCTTGGAAGCTGGCTTTGGACCCGACAAATTCAATAAAAAAAAAAATTCTATAGTATAATAGCATTGCAAACCAGTTTCTTAATCAGAGAAACAAATTATTTTGAAGGCGAGATAGACATCCGGCATTAAGAGAAAGCAAAAACGATTGCCTAACATCGTAGGAATATCTTCCAGATTTTAAATCGTAATGGGAAACAGGAGGGATATTTGGCTCAGTAAAACAGATAAAGATGGACGGAGAGCTTCAAAATCTGTCAATCCGTATATTCCTGGCTATCAGATAATAGCAAAGGATGCTCTGCTTACCATTAATAACCTTAAAACTTGTACATATGGATGAGGTTTTCAAAATATAACGTGATTTATAGTAGCAAATTTAAAGCACACAGATAAAATAAGGTAAATTTTGGATCGGAAAAGCCAATGCCCAACAAACACGTGAAAATAGCACGAAAGGAGAGTGAATGAGTTAAGCCAGTGAGAATTATGCAATACTCATTATACTTAGTTTCAAGCCTCCCTCTCTTGTCCTTCCATGAAAAAAAAGCTCACGCTCTATCCCATCTGGGACTTTCAAAAGCAGCAGTTTCAATGTACACAAGGGGAACCACCTCTATTTCATAAAATCTGGTATGACTAAATTTAAAACATCTTTCTTATTAAATATTTTATATTTTCACAGTTAGACATGATAATATTTATCTGATACCACAGTCTAGTGTTTTAACTATGACGTTTCAAGTCTCTCTGGAGACCTCACTTGAGGGAAAGAATAAGATCAATAATCCATGTTTGTTGTTTTTTCCAATGTTGAGAGAAGAAACCTGATTGCTTCCTTTTGCCGTTTGTCGAGTTTCCAAATATTAATAAACAAAGCCAATTGCCTCTTTTCTTTTTCTTTTGATATTGTTTTGGAATGGAAACAGAATGATTACAAGTACCCCATTTGTTGTTTTATATTCATAGAACACACCAAATTGCCTGTTAGTTTTTAAAATATGATTCCAATGTTAATAGTTTACACTCAACTGCCCTATTTGTTGGTGTTTAGACTTTTCCAGTATCAATAGAGCACACCCACAGTTGACTCTCTTATTGTTTTTCCTCGAAAATTCCAATATTAGCAGAACAAACCAAATTGCACTTCTTGTTGTTTTTTTGAATTTCCAGTATTAACAGATCACACCCAATTTCCTCCTTTTGTTTATTTTTCCTATTTTCAGTATTAACTGAAATAACTCAATTGCCGCCTCCATGGTTTTTCTAAAATTTTTAGTGTCAACAGAAAAAACCCAATAGGCTCTTGAGAGCTCTGGAGTCTGGACAATGGCCTGTTGAGAAAAATTTAACACGTTCAGTTCAACATAACTTAAACGAAGAAAAGAAAATAATTTCAGATATAGTAACTACCTCTGCCAAGACTCAGTTTGGTCAATTGGCGTGGATATATGTTGACAATTAAACTCATTTGAGTTCACATCACACTTTGGCTTGTTCCATGCCAGGAAAGTCTAAATCCCTCCCTTGAGAGAGGCTTTAAAAAATGGCAAGTGTGTCGATAAAGGTCTTCATTTGGTCTTTCGGTGTGGAGTCACACTTTGATTTACAAAAGTCCATCTAGAATTAAGATAATTTGGGTGTGGAGACGAGAAGTCATGACACTACTTTTATCCTCCTATAATTGAAAATTGTTCATACGCTGACATCAAATATTACATTACATTTCCCTCGGTGGGAATTGAACAGGTCTCGTACCTAACTGAGTAAACATGCTCTCATCAATGGTCCATTGTTCACAGATCCAAGCTTAAGATTTCATCTATTGAGTTATGACTGCAAATGTCTGCCAAATTGCACCTATCATAATTTTGTGTTTGGTCTGTAGAAGTTTCACAATGTTTTGTGTGAACTTGGCAATGATGATTTTTGCAAAGGTATATTATACTACTAGGTGGGATGCATTAATTTGTGATTAAGCATATTCTTATAGATAGTGTCAGTTTCTTCTGTCTTGAAATCTTTTGCTGTCCCAAAGGCTCTTTGTGATTTTAGTTTGGGTGCCCGGTGTTTGATTTTGGGTTGTCTAAACTTGGGAATGTGAGATCATCTTTTGAGAAGTCCCAATGCTTATGTTTGTAGTGGTAATATGTCTATAAAGTAGATGTGTACTGTTCCAGAGAGCTCTACAAAGATGTCTCACTGCAGTTGGGATTTTTTTAATTGAGGGTTTGTAGGTGGCAATTGCTTTTTGTAGGTCTGGTTTTATATTTGGACCTCAAATATTAGCGAATATAGTCAATTAGTTTTTTGCTTTGATGGCTACCTTATTGTAAACTGGGTGCAGTTAGTTTACAATAGTGGATTAAGGGATAATGTGGTTATGTTTTTTTTTCGTGGAGGATGTATTTATATCCTAGTAAAATGGGCGGTGGAAAGCATATTGTTGTCGATTTTCTATTATCTTTAACTTTTTTCAGTTAAATAACGTTCTGAGTTAATGCCATATGGATGTCATGTTCCTCAGCAGAGTCTCCTATTTTGCATTTGATATATATGTGTTTTAACTATGATTCATCTGACTTGAATGTTTTTCTTTGGTTTAACCTCTAGTTAAATTTCTTCCAGGTGAACTCGAGTCACATTGCTTGTTGATTTGTTATTCTTTCTAACATTAAGATACTTGTCCAGGGCTTCTAATCCTTTTGGTTTCATCAATTGCATCAAACAGATGAAGAGAGGCTTTTGGGATGTGTTATAAGGCTTAAGGCTATAAAATGCTTTGATCCTGTGATTGCCAAGAAATATTTTGCTGGGCATCTTGAAAAGGTACTAAAGTCAATACTTAGTGTGATAAATGTATGCTTAAAATTAAATATCATTAAAACTTAAAAGTCAAAACTGTTGAAAAAGTAAGGCACACATTTTAAGCCAGTTCACTTTATATACACTCACAAACATGATATATGTATGAATGTTTTTCAACTTTTGGGACCCAGTCTGGCCACTGTGCCTCCTGGACTTATTAGACTCTTTGTGAGAACGAGGGACCTTTTTACTTTTCCTCACATGTGTGTTCAAATTTTTGTACTTAATTCTTTTGATCTCATAACCAATTTAAAAAGAAAATCAAGCCTCCAATCAACCTACACCAGGAAATCACAGAAATTTCTTTCTTACCACATTAGTATCAAATTTTGTTAAAACTGATCCCCCCTCCAAATCTTGGAAGAAATACCATAGCATCCACTGCAAGCTTTGTCTCTTAAATAAAGACAATATCAGCCTCTGATCTCTAATAAGATCCCGAGCAGCCTTTCGTCGAGGGGTGCAGCTCAAACCCTTAGCATTTCAAGAGATTGCAACCATTTTTGGAGGTCGCAAAAGTGAGTATCGAATGTCTTAATGACACCAGATTCTTCCAGCGATTCCCCTATCATCTTCATCTTTTCCAGTCTTTTTTCCTCCCTGCTTTTGATACTTTATCAGTACCCCCGTTTCCTCATGTTCTTTTGCTAAAGCCCTAATGAAGGAGGTGCCTTATTTTTACCATCTTCGTTTTCCCCAGATTCATGTAGAGGATCTGGCATGGAATCAACTTCATTCAATTCCATTTGAAACTCTGCAATAGGGACATAATCTACCCCTACTATAGGTAATCATTAATCCTTTTACTGGTTGTTAGTTTTCTCAATATGACTGGAAATGGGGTGTCCCCTTGCTTTCTTAGCTCTTGCATCTCTAAAGAAGTGTTTGTACTAGATGGATTGAGTAAAGTACTTGAGTCCAAAAAATGCATATCTTGGTTAGCTGGGGTTTATCATGCTCCATTGTGTTTGAAGCCACAAAATTTTTGAGAATATGAAATTTGTTGTTAGAAACCCCTTTAGGAGCATCCTTATGCTGGTGATTCATAGCCTTCCCCGTACTATGAGATTTCATAGAAACGAATCTATTTGAGTTTGGCTTTTCCAATTAGATTGGGGCCTTTTTGTTTTGCATCTTAGGAAAGGAGCAAGAGGCCCTAGGACTCATCTTTGTATGATTTTTTGGTAGAAGTTCATATTCATGACATGCATGACAACAAAAGGAATGTGCATCATGGTCTATTTGTTGAATCCTATTCATACTACCCAATTTTATCCCCAAAGAATTAGGAAGAGGATGCTCCCTTGTGTAATATAGATTTGATGTCAATCTTGACTTCAACTTTCAAAAAATCACGAGATGTTTCTTCTACTTGGTTCTCATGGGTTCTTTCTCATCTTAAGGACCTCTAGCCATACTTAATTTCTCAATTAAGGCAAACATTATGCTTTCAAGTCTATCAATCTTTTCCACCATGTTGGAGATGCTTGCAACATCATCCTCCAAATTTTGGAATTGAGTTTCTCCATCACTCTCTTCTCTTTCCATTTACCTAGCTATCCTTGTCCACTCTCTAGTTCTGAATTTCCGTTCACACAAGAACGAATCTCCATTTCCACTTGATTTTGTCGATGGCATAACCCCTCACATAGTTGCAAGGATGCCTATAGCCTCGCTTTGATACCACTTGATCTATAAAGTGTTTGAGATACTCTTCTAGCGTTCACCGACTATAGATTCTTGCTTGTTAACTTTGCAAGGCACCTCAAAATCATTGCATATCTATTGCCAAAAGGATGTACTAATGATATAACATTTTCATACTAGTTGCAAACACAGAAATGAAATGATAATTTATTGATATTCAATATTAAACAAAGGAGAGGAACACTCCTTAAATAATCAATTATTAGAAGAACTTTTCATGACAAAAATGGTCAAGAACTAAAGATAGAATAGAAAGTTACTAAACTAACTAAACAACTTAAAGAACAAAAAGTTACTAAAAATTGTTTGACTTAAAAGAATTTTACTTACATGACCATTATCCTAAATATTACAATATTACTTTAATACTCTCCTTTAATGGTCATTCTACTAACTACCCTACAAAATACTTGACATAATTTGTAGGTCATTTGGCCACGAGTCTTCTTCAGAACGTTCTGCGACATGAAGACCCTCCTTGGTTGGACTTCTGAACATCCAACTTCTTTCTGCAAAACTTCTATACATGACCAAGTACAAGAACAAACTGAGTCCCTTCCAATGTGATGTTGGGTAACCAAGCCATCCGTCCTGTCATCCAGAGACCAATCCTTTCATTCTGTCACTCAAACCTTCTACAAATAGCATCGTGACACTTCTTTGTGACATATCTGGAACCATGACTGAAATCTTTTGGAACTCATTAATGTATGATTCCATGTGTCCCCACCTGTTTGACTTGAGCCAATTCCTTGTGGTAAACCTCTATATCTGTCCTGTCAAAATGAGTAATCAGCTTATTAACAAATTCTTCATAGGAGTGTATCATGGCATGATCTTGGGATACTAATCTGTGGTGCCACCAGTCATACACCACTCCCTCCAGGTGCATCGTAGCAAACTGTATAGTCTTATCTTCCTCGATGGGTTTGAGAGGTAAGAATGTATCTAATTTATGTACCCATGATCTGGTTGTTAACTTTCCGCTTCTATCAAAATTTGGTAGAGAGACTTTGTTTAATGCATTCTTATATTCCACCGGTTGAGTGCCTTGCCCAACTTGCCGTCTAGGTCTCTTGTCTTGCCTTTCCATACAATACCTAGCCTTGTCTTTTTGTTGATTCATAAACTGATTTAAATTCATCAACTGTCTTACATCGATTGGGAGGTTCGTGTATTCATCATATAGGCCACCATGACATCAACTATAATATCTATTTCTTCTTGCTCTACCTGTGGAATTGTTTCTCTTTAGTTTGCCTGGGTAAAAATGTAGGATGCAGTGGTCGACCAGATTTTGTATTCGCTGTCCTATCAGCATTGAAGCTGTTCTATCTTGATTTCCATGCCTGACATCACTTTTGCTGTGCTCACTACTTGACCTTCTTGATCTGGTACGGTCCATTCTCATTTGACTCATAGCTGTAATCATGTGATCCTAAAATTGTTGTAACATTTGCTGCTACTGTTGTTAAGCTGATAATTTAAATCTCTTGGTGGGCTTTCTATTCTTCTTTCACCCATTTCTCTAGGAGTTGAATTATCTTCAACTTCTTCTTTTTCTTGTTCCTGTTGTTCTGCTTTGTGCCTGGTGTTGTACTTGTGTGGACTAATCTCTTGAGGGCTCATAGAATTAATTCAAGCAACATGCACTGCTTTCGTGCTGAAAGTTATCATCTGAACCACATGCAAACATTTAACCTGACATGCAACTGAAACCCTCATAGGCTGGCAGGATTTGTGGCTTTGATACCACTAAAATATTCTTTTTTCTGCTCTTTTGAAACTTATGCAATATACATTTATATATTTAAAAGAAATTGATTATAACAACTATTATTTGATTTTCAACTCCAAACTAATAAAAAGTTAGGTGATGATTAACGAGTTTGTCATTGAAATTCTGAGAATTTAATTCATAACTGAATTCGCAATAATCAAATTTTTAGATCAACATACCAATAACAATGGCCTGATTTCTGTCAATAGACTTATTTCAGATCTACGACAGGCCATAAACTGGAAGCTTTTTTAGCGTCAAAACCCTCAAAGAGTCGCAATTTATATATTAGAGTGCTGTGATATGTATTCTGGTCGCTTGTGTGTGATTTGGTTGAAGAAAAGGCTCTACATCTATTGCAGATCGTTGTATGGAACCCCTTGAACTGCTCAGCTGAACATATATGCATTCGATCTGCAAGAAATTTCTCCACCACTGCTGAAATTCAAAACTATTGGAACTGAATCGATGCTAATGAATCTTCTTTGATTCCGTCCACAAGAAATCCTTCTACAGGGGCCCTTGTCCTGAGAACTATCGCCTTGGGAACTGATTTGCAAAGTAAATTTGATAACAGATTGATAGATAGAATGGTCCTTGAATTCTTCCAATTGATCCTTTTATAAAAATCCTTCAGCCCCCCAAAAGCTTCAACTTTCTTACTCAATACTTTAACTTCGACGATTTTAGGATTTAATGATATTTGTCTCTTATTAAAATAATTCCCACCAATAAGTATTGCCAAGGAATATTAAGTCATGATTTAAGTGGCCCCCCTTTAATGATTGCCAATGAATAATTAAATTCATATTAGCAATAGCTATAGTTTTTTGGCCCATAAATTTAATTATCACCTTATCCCCTTTATTAAATTTTAGTTGAAAAAAATAAGTGCCTGGTAAACTTTTTAACATGACCGATGACGCTGGCACGAAACGCCCTTCGGTTCCACGTGAAACGCTTTTGACCTGGATCTATTAACCAGTGAGGCCACAAATGGGGGATCTCATCCCCTTATTACAAAACTGAGGCCCAAACCCGCGAGCACATTGGATCAACAAAGGCACAAACCCGCGATCACAATGGCCCAGCAGGGATTTGAACGTAGGTGGGGACAACAACAACACCACCACTTAGTCAACACACTAAGCGGTGAACCCCATCCCCTTTATTAAATTAATGCTTTAGCCTATGGGGAGAATAAATAATCGGCTAGCATTATTATTTATTTATTTATTGGCATGCTACGCGAAAGGGGACATTACATGTTTACAATGTGTCTAGAGCGAATTAGAACTTAAACAAAAGTTATAACCAACTTTTAAACACCAGCAACGTGCCTCTACACCATAAAACACTCTTCATTCACATGCAACCGTCAAAATGAACATAGATTGAAGGTTACAATGAGAGAAAACCCATCCACAATCTCCATGGTTGATGCATTTTTTCTGGTAGGAGAAACTGGTGAAAATGTCATTCTTAGTTTTATGACGACTTTAGACACCTGCCACTATTTCAATGTATCCTTGAGATGTTTTGGATCACCTCATACATTCCTCTGACACGCGTGCAGTTTCTTTTGCATGGCACCTGTAATGTCCCCTTTTTCTATAATACAAAACACTACTGAATTCTTCACAATTCCTTATGAACGAATAATGAATATAAACGATTTCTTCATGTTTCAGCAATAATGGAAAATCTGATATGACTGATTGAGACTTAATTCCAAATGCATAGGCAATAGAATGAGTATAGTTTAGTTTATATACAAACAATTATGATTGCATAGACAATTAATATTAAAATGATGATATTTGCTGTTTCTGATATATAGGAATTATATGCAATGACTACCTTGTACTGCTCGCTGTGTCTGATCTGCTATTAAAAATATGCAACTTATACAGGCCGTCTCTGATATATCCTTCAATGTATGCTCTGAATAATGCTTATAGGGCTGTGTCTGATATGGCAATAACAATATGCTCTTGAGATGCCGGTTCTTTGTAATGTCCCCATTTTTAGCACGGTCATTGTATGGATGGTGCCAGGTCATTATTGTGATCCTCATGGTTTGGCGAGGTGTTTAGAGGGTCATTGGTGTGAACTTACTATTTAAAGTAAGTCAATGGATAGTTCTAATGAGCTCAGATGAGTTAGAGGAGTGAATGATGCTCTCAGTTTTCATTTCTGGCTTCCGGTTTGGGCTCCAAGAATCTTGGAGAGAGCGTCTCTTTTTAGTAAGTCACCCCGTCAGGTTCGTTCATCATCTTTTATCATCAGAATCACTCCAGTGCAGACAAATTTCGATTCTGATGCTTCTTCAGTTGTTTTCGCAAGACGAGTGAATTATTATTATTATTTAATTAAATTTGCTAAGGTTGCCATTATTGTTGGTATTATATGTTGGGCACTTTAGTGTTATAGCTCGTCGGAATCGGGATGAAAATTTTTAAATCTTGGGCACAAGAAACAGGGACCTTACGTGTCATAATTTCATGATATTGATGAAAAGGTAATTTTTGGAGCCAAATGAGTTAATAAATTATATTACTCAATATGTGCCTAAGTATAAAAGTGCTTCAAGTGAAAAGTGTGTGAGAGAAGACACTTTTTAATTATAAAAGCAATAGGCAAGGCATTCATTCATCATGGATTGATTATATTATATTTTGTTTGTTTTCTCCGAGGAGAAGTTTTGATCTGTGCCCTTGCTGAAGTATAAGGGTCAAATTGGCTTCTGGAAGACTGATTCTTCTAAAGTTAATCTCTTATTGGTTGCTGAAGTATAACCAATCCTTCTTCCATACCGTCTGCCTGTTACTAGAGGAAGAAGTAATTATGAAATTGTTCATGCACACTGAGGGTGCGAATTGATTTGGAAAGTGATTCATGTCTGCTGGAATTGCATCATCGAATTATCAATTCGATTGAAGGTATTTAGTGTCTGCAAGAGAAGAGACCTTGCAAATTTCGATACAAGTGTTCTTGGCTTGGAATCGAATCAACTCATTCAGAAATGGGGAGATTCGATTTATTTGTAAATCTGAATCTTTTCTTGCTGCGAAACTGTATGGCGCGACAGAGTTGGACGTCTGGAGTGTGAGGCTGGGCATCGCGTGGGTGAATTAGCGGATGCGGGTGGAGTTAATCGAGAGTGTGGCTGCGGCATGATTTGGCAGCATTTGTATGGCCATAGCAGTCGGTGGCCAGCAACACAGACCTAGGGATTAGGCCACGTAGCCAACCTTATCAGCAGCATTGGCATACGCATGGTGGAAAGAGAAAACGATATTTACAACTTTGCATTAGTTTCCAGAATTTCGCAGAGCATTCATTAATTAATGTTTTAAGCTTATTGATTTATACTCGATCAAATACAAGAGAGTATATTTTATTGAAAATAGTCTGGCTATTGGTTAGATGTGCATGTAAAATGAAATTTAGCAAAAGAATAATGAATATGCTGGAAATACTTATGTTCGTGGATTGAAAATTTACTGTGAAATTGATTATATGAATAAAAGAGATATTATCCGGCCAAAGTTTTGATTTGTGGTTACAAAAATCTATTAAATTTAGCAGAGCCAGGTTGGGATCATTACATTCTTACTGTAACTTTATATGCCTGCACCGAAATGGATGCCAAAGGCAATATGCTCTATTACAAAGCGATCCTTACAGGATGACAATTAAATAAGTTTATCTCCAATATGATGATCGACTGAAATGATCATCATAATATATGTGCAATTTAAGGGGAAGAGGAGTAATATGTTTCATGCCTTTTGGTGATTGCTACTTTTCATACTAACTTCGCATCCCTTCATTATAATTATTAATTGTAGCATATTCTTTTCTTAATGCTAGTCGATTAAACTTGTATTCTGAATGCCTCCATTTATATGCTCTCATAATGCACCCTTCCATTAGTAGTTAATCTTACATCTGTCAACGTGTAGATTGTTAACTATCAAATATAATTAAGATTATATTGATTCTTTGGTGAGAACGATATTCCTTTTTAGCCAGCCATATGGATGATAATTTGTTTGTCGATAGGTTTGTCGATTAGTCTCTTTTATGAGTTTATCGATCCACTTATGATCGTTGACCATACACGTTACTGTCATCCTTTGCTAGCCAATCTTATATCTTCAATCAATCATTCTGAAGATTATAGCCGATACCTTCTCTGTAGTTGATATTTTGTTTGTTGACTACTTGCCAATATATAATTGATGTCTTGTGTAATCATAGTCATAATTTGGGTCGCTTCCATTTGAAGTCTTAATAGTTTCCTTCTTATCATGTTCTATCCTTAGTGGATTCCTCTTTCCTTAATCACGGACCATTTAATCAGCCACGATGGCCACTAAAGTTATTGCCGTTATTGGATCATTAGTTGTATCTTGATTTCGGCTGGTCTTCCCAGATAGCTGATATAATTGATGATTTTGTGAGGTACTTTGTTCTACTATTGTACCAAGTCATATGGTTCGGCCTTTGTGATTAAAGATATCTCAGTGTATGGGTCATTGATGTGAATATGAAATATTGTTACGATGGTCTTCTGCTGATGCATCACATTTATACTTAGCTTTCCTTATGCTAACAATAAGTTTCAATCTTTAATTAAAACTTATTAAATCTTATATCGATCTAAATTTGGGGATATTACAGCACCCACCAAACATCAATGAGCTCCTGACGCCTTGGTCTAGGACAACCTTCTGTAATGTCCCTTTTTGGACATGTACTTGATTTGTTCTAAAATTCCCAATTAGGGTTTGAAATGGTACCTGGGGATGACAACTTGTAATGCTTCATACTAGGAGAATACAAATCCCCAATAATTATCATGTCATTATATATTTAAATCATATTTAGAAACAATACATACTTAAGCCTCAATTCCTTAATCCTCTTTTAATCTCTAACCCTAAGGTGGATGGTAGAATTACTGTGCTTGGGTGGAAACAGTCTCCAAGAGGCTCCCTCATGAACAAAGCCCCGTTTTGGGAATCTTCTCCTCATTGTGACCGGATTACTTCTCTCCCTTCACAAACTCCTTATCCTCTTAGTTGTATTAGTGAGTCATTAAAGAATTAGCTAAGTATATATTATTATCTTATATATTACTAGGCATGTATAACATAACCAATGTATAATTCTATTTCACTCTTATTAACATATATTATTATATTCTTTGACCTCTTCCTTATAATTTATATTCTTGAATTTCCTTCTATATATATATTTATATTATATTCTTCTTGTTTCTTAGAAATGTATATATACTTCCTTCTTTTTCTCCTATTTTTTTCCTATTTTTTCTCCTATATTATTTCCTTGATTTTCTCCTATATTTTCCATGTTCTTTGCCATTTTAAATATTATATATAGATACTAAAATATAATAATAAAAAGGTGGGAGATATTGATAAGAATTGTTGCTGCTCTCTTTCTTTCCTTTTTATTATTTCATAATGTTCCCCAATGCTTATTTTATTTATTACCATCCAACTTCTTCAACATATATTTATGTATTTAAAACTCAATGATTTTTGCCATATTCTCCGTGATGGTATGATGAGATTATCGCTGTTCCATTTGTTCTCAGAATGATTGTTCTTTCTTTTCTTTTCTTCCTTAAATATCCTATAGCATCGAAGAGATCTGTCTCTTCACATATCGCAGCCCTTCATAGCAAGAATAGTTATTTATTATGTTATCATATTAATTATATAATAGTATATTATACTATTTAATAATAGATAATATTATATTATTTATACTTTCTTTATTATTAAATTCTATTCCAATCATTATTAATATTATTATTGTATTATTATTTATTTATTATAGTAATAATATATATTATATTATTAATATTAATACATTATATTTAGCAATAGATTATATTAGATTATAATATTACTATATTAGTTTATTAATGTATAATATTATATTATTCTATTATATTCTTTGTCTGTTATATTAATAATATAGTCAATTTTTAATTATAAATTATATTATAATTTATTCATTTATTTATTTGTTTTTATTATTTATTATTAAATCCTATCTGAGAAAGGGGACATTACACCTTCACAATTGGAAATTATAATTTAGTCCGGCAACTTTGATCCTTTTTTCTCATATCACCCACAAATGTCTGTCTTATAGCTGCCAATATTTGTTGTAGTGTTGGGGTTCTCAAGGTCTTCTCTGCTATTCATTATTGTAGGATGTTATTAGAGGTTACATATTCCCAGCTTGAAAGGAAACTGAATATGTAAAAGGAATTGATTTATTGTGAATAAGCTTTAGTCCCTTGCTATGCTTATATATCTTTTTATGTAGGAAAATTATATGTTAATACAGAATACTAACTAGGTTTGGGTTATTTCTTCTGCTTCTTACTGGCAGTGTGAAGATGTTGCTCTTAAAGTTGTGGAATCCTGTAACAATCAAACAAAAGTTAGTGCAAATTTGTCATCTGCATGGTTGGCACAATGGAAGTAAGTGTATCAGCTCTTGAGCAGATATTTTCGTGATGCTTTTCTCCACCATTCATTATTGTTGAAAAGTGCTTTTCCTTAACCACAGAAAACTATTTATGCATTCAATTTCACTGCAACAGTAACTTCTGTAAGCATCCTTTTTTCTTTCAAATTTTCTTTACATAATCTTTACTTCAACACTAAATTATTTTTGTGTCTCCTATCAAGATATAGCTTTGTCAGGGATTTGCTTCCATGTCACTGCCGAATGACAATGACGAACAATTTATCCAATTTTATCATTGCCAGTACAAATTGTGTTGTCCTCCGCTGAAGTTGGGAATGCTCTGTAATTTTTGGCTTATGTTGAACCTAAGAGAAAATATACAACTGATTACAAGTAGTAATCTGAAAGAATAATGAACCAAATGAATATATCATCTCATATTTGTGGCCTGAGATATAATACTTAGTATTTATAGTGGCTGTTGTCATTATAAGATATCAAGAAGCAAATTAATCAATTGGGCTCATCTTATAGTGGCTGATCTGTACCAATTGTTTTTCACGAATTTTTGTTCCCTCATAACTGCGTTTTAGTTTTTCCTTTGGCTCTTAGAAGAAAAACGTGATGTCATCCAAATGTTACAGGCTGTGAGGCAGCAATCTGAAGTAGAATGTGACTGCTATCCATCTGTCTGAAGTTATTTTGCATGAACAATTGTTCTTGTCATTTTCACATGGTACATTGCTGATTCAAGGAAGAAATTGGTGCTAGAATATATTTGAGTAAGGGATACTAATTTCTTTTTGTAGAGTAACTGTGCCAGATTCAGGACTTGATGTTCTCATGTTTGAGTAAAAGTAATAAAGGGAGTGACTATGAGTTCTAAACAATGAAGTTGAAGGAGAAGTTATCAATGGAGAATGTGAATCGTTACATCCCAAATCAAACTACTGCCAAATTGTACATGCAAAACAAAAAACCTATGTACTGAGAAGCTTAATGCAGGGCATAGTTGTAATATGTCTAACTGATGCCTATTTTTAAAAATCAGGGAAATATTTGTTCAAGATTTATAATCATGGTGTTTGAAGGGAGTATGGAAAGATCTTGACAATATTTATAATTTTTCTCTTTCACAATGAACAAGTGTGTGATTTTAATACCGTTTGATGACCAATTCCTAATGTGGGCTCGGTGAGAGCATAAGGTGTAAGAGGGTTAAATCGATATTATAGAAAATGGTTGTTGGTACAAGCTTCACAACTCAATATAACAATTATTACAGTAATCTGGAAGTAATGAAATACTTATTTTGGCAACATGCCTTCTAGATTAATTGCAAACGAAATATTGAAAATAATTGAAGCTAGTTTTGGCGGCAACTCTTCCAGAACAAATTACTAATTTGATATTAAATCCGGCAGTAAAACACACAAATAAACAACAGAAAAAGTAATGCTGGAAATGAATTTGCTTAATAATGTCGCGGCAACATAGCCATCTAGATTTAAATGGGTCTATTCTAAATTGGTGGTAATCTTACTAGTTCTGTGCAAAATACTAAATAAGCAATGAATACTGAAGCTCTGTATTATATCTCTGATAGTGATTATGATAGCAGCATCTCCATTGGAATCTATTGATATTAGGAAATATAATAATGGCAGTGACCAAAGTAATCAGCAAGTTGATGAAGCAATATTACCAAAGAGATATTGATTGATGATGATAATATTATATTTGTCCGAGTAGCTACATAGAAGTGAGCAATATTGTAAATGATAGAGTAGTAGACCCTGAAATAACTTGCAGCACCTTCTAAATGGTACAACAACCTTGATTAATTAATGGAAATGCCACAACCAAGGCTGCAATCCCCTTAAAGCAAGTACGACAACATTTTTTTAAATGTTATAGTAGCTCACAAAAGAATGAACCAAGATATTAGCAGCAACTTAATATTATTATGGGCTGGGATGAGATAAAATTGAGGTACAATAGTCCCTAATGTTGTATGTTGCCTTCTTTAATAACGAAAATCATTAATATTAATGAATATCAAATGGTATGGCTGGGAAAAAGGGTACAAGCAGCCATGGTTTCCAACAATAATAATTATTTTAACAGTTAGATATTAATAAAATAAATTCATTTGAAACCATCTCAAGTTATTACATGAAATTTTTTCACAAATCAAAATTTGTTCCACATTTTAGTCGGCCAAATATTCAACGAGTGGTTGGTTAGTTGACACTACCTGATAGTTGGTAATCTTAACCAACCTAGCACTGCTATATATGTGCTCATTTTCTAAGATACCGGATCCCTCTGGAAAGCCCCGAATCCTGATTCCGGTGCAATCCGGATCCGGATTCCTCCTGGATTCCGCTTGGATTCCGGAATGGAATCCGGATTCTCTGTGGATTCCTCCAGTGAGGAATCCACATAGAATCCGGATTCTGTTCCGGAATCCTGCTGGAATCCAGGCGGAATCCAGGAGGATCCATGCAAATCCATGATTCTCGACATCGAAAAAAGGGGCCTATAAAAAATAAAGTCAAACTAAACCCTAATATGACCTTTCTAAACCCTCATTTGACCCATTATGGTTGCCTAAAGTCATTTGATGGTCATTCATTCATCTCTCAAGCATTTTTCACCATTTTGGTTTTGTTCTACAACTGTAGCATTTCTCTTCAAACGTGAATGCTTTGGAGGGCTAAGACCCACATCAAAGACTTAGGAATCGTTGGGAAAGGCAGATTTAGTGGGCAAAGGTAAGTGAATCTTCATTTTGTTCAAGTTTTTAATTGATTTTTTGAAGATTTTTCAAGATATTTTAAATTTTTTCAAGTTTTTAAAAAGTTTATAAAGAAGTTTTAAATATATTTTTTATACTTTGTATGCATATTAAGGGGTTATAATGCCGATTTTGTTTTCAATTAATTTTTTTGCAATAATGTGTTGTGTTCTCTTTTCCATTTAGGTTCATTATTCAGAGTTAGATAGAATGGCTGGAAGTGGAAGTGGAAGCTCTAGTTCAATTGCTGGGGCAAACCCTTTTAAAATTGATGTAGGTTCAACCGCTTTGGCATTACACAAGAATGTTTAGGCCAGTGCCTGGTGGTGGGTCTTTTCTTTGGCGGTGTAACCATTGCAACGTAGAGTATTCCAGCTCATACTATCGAGTGAAACCTCACTTCATTCCTAGTGCTGGAAAAGGAATGAAACCTTGTAAGGGGAAAGATGGAAATGGGCTGCCAACTCATTTAATCTTGCAATATGCTAGAGAACAAGAAGAAGCCGATTGGAGAACCAACAGAGGAAAGACAGTGAGTGCTCCATCCCATGCCCACAGTCTTGAGGAAACCTCCTAGTGGCTTGGTAAAATCTGCTGGCCCACATCCTTTCTTGCCAACGCCACCACCTTCTGAACCAGAAAATGTTCCATGGAAAAGAGGCCCATTGGATGTGGCCTTCAAAAATGAAACGAGAGATCTTTGTGATGAAAGTATTGGTCGTTGTTTATATGCAAATGGGCTTCCGTTCAACCTTCTTAGATCACCTTATTGGCGGGATATGGTGAGTACTGTTTGCAAGGGACCTTCTGATTGTGTTAGTGTTGGGTATGAAAAGGTGCGAACCACCTTATTGTCGAGGGAGAAAGCCTCGGTAGAGACACAATTGAAAGTGATCAAGGATACATGGGTGAAAACAGGTGTGTCCATCATTTCTGATGGATGGAAGATTGCAAGAAAAGGCCTTTGATCAATGTTATAGCAGTGTCACCTAAAGGGGCTATGTTCTTGAAGGCAGTGGATTGTGAGGGGCAAGTGAAAGATGCAAGTTTCATTGCCAATATCATCATGGAATCAATTGAGATGGTTGGGGCTGCAAATCTTGTCCAAGTCATAACGGACAATGCTAAAAATTATAGGGCAGCTGGGGCTATAGTGGAGGCCACATATAATCACATTTTTTGGACACAATGTACAGTCGACCCACTCAATTTAATCATGCAAAAGATTGGCACTCAAATTGAATGGGTCAATAAAATTTACACGGAGGCTGAGGAGATACAAATGTTTGTGACTAATCATCACATGACACAAGCCATATTCAGGACCTTCTCTTCATTGGGGTTATTGAGGGTAATTTAAATTTGTTTTTATATTTTATTTTTTAGTTTTAAATTTTATAGATGAACTTGATATGACATGTATGTTTTAACTTTTATGCCATCATAGGTTGCTAAAACACGGTTTGCATCGCACACAATCGTCTTAAGATGACTTGTGAAGGTGCGAGAGGCCTTGAGTGCTATGGTAATAAACAATTTGTGGAGTGTATGGAGGCAATCAAACACAGAAAAAGCCCAAAAAATAAAAGAATATGTTTTGAAATTCACTGAGCCCATCATGAGCATGATTAGATTTTTTGATACCGATTGTAATGTTCGCTTTTCTGCAGTAATGCATATTATGCCTGATTAGCTTATCTAGCCATCCGGATAGTCTAATGGCCGCTTTACAAAGGATGCCAGTCAGTCACATGGTTACTTGGGCATTGATTTAATATCTGAGTTCAGTCTCTATAGTTGGGGTACTTTATTTCATAAAGTA
>MU227705.1:1317716-1332862 GCA_018584345.1 Thuja plicata | reverse complement strand
GATTTGAAACATGCCATGAACAAATTGACTCTTCCTATGTTCGATGGCAGCGGCAGAATATTTGCTAGAGCTTGGATCCACAAGCTCGATACATTCTTGACACTCAAACCTATGTCAGAGACTGAGGCAATTAAATTTGCCACTATGCATCTAGAGGGGACCGCGTATGATTGGTGGCATTATGGCCTTGTCACCCAGGATCATGGACTGATTGCCTCCTATGAGATCTTCAGCACGAGGTTGATCGCTTGTTTTGACAGGAAGGACATAGAGGTCTATTACAGGGAGCTAGCTCAGCTTAAGCAGAGCGGATCTTTGGAGCATTACATCGATGAATTTCAGAGGATCTCCATCATGGTTCTAGACATGACAGAGAAGAGGAAGGTAATGTTATTCATTGAGGGCCTTTATGATAAATACAGAGGGCTGGTTAGAGTTCTCAAACCAGACACCCTAGATGATGCTATTAAGTTAGCTCATGATTTAGATTCACCATCCTCCATTTTACAGCCACCTAGGAAACCCTTCAAGGGGTCTTCTCCATTTCAGAAGGGGAAAATTCAGAATAAGAGTGCACCTCCCAGACTGGATTTTGAGACGAGAAATGAATTGAGGAGGCGGAAGCTGTGTTTCACTTGCAGGGAGCCTTGGACTCCAGATCACAGGTGTCTTGGGAAAGGCAAACTTCATTACATTGAGGTAGCTTCTGAGGATGAGTATGAGCAGGGTGAGGGCAGCGATGAGGAAGACAGCAAAGAGGAGGCTCAGGTTGAGCCAACATCGGAGGGAAAGAAAAAGAAAGCACCCCACAAGCAGCACCCAGTTACTTTAGCATCTCTCTCTGGGATTCCTACATGTCACCCCTTTCGTTTGAAAGGAGTAGTTAGAGGATAGAGGATTGTTTGCCTCTTAGATACAGGGGCTACGCACAATTTCATCAGCACAGGTATGGTCTCCAGGGGACGGCTACAGGTGGATGATATCCTAGAATTTGAGGTCAAGGTGGCAGGAGGGGACCTTTTGAGTTGCACAGGGAAGATCTCTGGTCTTCCAATACACTTTGGAGATTACCTGCTAGAGGTAGATTTTTATGTTATTGACTTGGATAGTCTGGATGTGATTTTGGGTATGTAGTGGCTGCAGACCCTAGGCAGGTATACTATTGATCACATGTTGAAATAGTTAGAGTTTTTACAAGGTGATCAACAGGTGGTTCTTAAGGCCATGCTAGATGGCCAGCCTAGATTAGTGTCTACTCACAGGATGGAGGCCATCATGAGACACAGTGACATGGAGTGGGCTGCCCAGTGCTTCGTATCCACAAAACCCACACCGGATTCAGGGCAACAGGTTCACCTTGATATTCAGTAGGTGATTGATAAGCACAAGCAGGTCTTTGAGGATATACCACCTGGCATACCTCCAGATAGAGGGTTCGAGCATATCATTGAGATGGAGGAGGGCGCTAAGCCTGTAATTACTACTCCTTATTGTCATCCTAGGCACTACAAGGAAGAGATAGAGAAGACGATAAAGGAACTCTTGGACATGGGACACATCAGACCTAGCTCTAGTCCCTTTGCCTCTTCAGTGGTATTGGTGAAGAAGAAAGATGGTACTCTCTGCATGTGTATTGATTACCGTTCTCTGAATAAGAGAACCATCAAGAACAGGTATCCTATTCCCCGAATTGATGTGCTGCTAGATGAGTTACACAGGACAGTCTATTTCTCGAAGATAGATCTTCGATCGGGGTACCACCAGATTCGTGTCCGAGAGGAGGATGTGCATAAGACAACGTTCTGCTGCCATTACGGACACCACCAGTTTCTAGTGATGCCATTTGGGCTCACTAACGCTCCGGTTACATTCCAGTCTTGCATGAATCACATCTTCAAAAACAGTTGCGCAAGAGTGTATTAGTATTCTTTGATGACATATTGGTCTTCAGCAAGACATGGGAGGAGCATTTGAGACACTTGGACGAGATTCTGAGCATCATGGAGAATCAGTCTCTGTTTGCTAAAGAGTCCAAGTGTGAGTTTGGATTGACCAAGATCCTCTACCTGGGACATGTGATAGGGGTAGATGGAGTCAAGGTCCATCAGGAGAAAATACAGGCAATCTTGGATTGGCCACCACTGCTGAATGTTTCAGAGTTGAGAGGATTCCTTGGTTTGTGTTCTTACTATAGGAGGTTCGTAAAGGGATTCTCTCAGTCAGCTGCACCCCTCACCGACCTCACTCGGAAAGGGGCCTTCATGTGGTCAGATGATATTGAGATAGTCTTCGACAGATTCAAGACTATCATGAGTACATGCCCGGTTCTAGCACTACCGGACTTCTCTTGTCCTTTTATTCTGGAGTGTGATGCTTCAGGCACTGGCATAGGTGCAGTATTGATGCAGGACATGCACCCCATAGCTTATGAGAGCAGGAAACTCAGGGACAATGAGAGGTTGTACTCTACATATGACAAAGAAATGTTGGCCATAATGCACACATTAGCGAAATTCAGGCAATATCTAGTGGGTGGCAAGTTTACTGTCAAAACAGATCATAACAGCTTGAGATACTTCCTGGAACAAAAAGAACTCAACGAGACACAGCAAAAATGGGTCAGTAAGATACAGGCTTATGACTTTGATATCGAGTATGTCAAAGGCAAGAATAACATTGTAGCTGATGCACTCTCCAGGAGACCTTCAGGGGTAACTTGCTGTGTACTATCCGAGATTTCCGCAGATTGGAAATCTCACTTGTTACTCAAGCATGTCAGATTTTGGATGGGCAGCTTCCAGATGACTGGTACAAGGTAATTGATGACATCATTTACTACAAGGACAGGATCTACTTAGTACCTGGTTCGAAGTTGAAGGCTTTGATTTTGAGGGCTGTGCATGACACTCCTACAGCAGGACATCCAGGGTTCTTTAAGACTTACAGGTACATCCGGGAGAGGTTCTCATGGAAGGGCCTCAAGGACGATGTCCTCCAGCATGTTAGGGAGTGCCAGACTTGTCAGCAGAACAAGTCAGAGCACACTCATCCGGCAGGTTTACTACAGCCCCTTCCTATTCCGGCTCAGAAATGGGAGGGTATTTCTATGGACTTCATCATTGGGTTGCCGAAAGTGCAGGGTAGGGACAGTATTTTTGTGGTATTCGACAGACTCACCAAGTTCGCTCATTTCTTTGCCATTGTGGCAGACTGAACAACTTCACAGGTAGCATAATTATTCTTTCGTGAGGTTTTCAGACTGCATGGTCTCCCTAAGACCATTGTGAGCGACAGGGATAGCAAGTTCCTTAGCACCTTTTGGCAGGAACTTTTCAGGTTGGCAGGCACGAAATTGACTCCCAATACCAGTTACCACCCATAGACAGATGGGCAGACAGAGATTGTGAATAAATGGGTGGAAGGCTACCTCATAAACTATGTATCGGGACAGCAGAGAGCATGGGTCCGTTGGCTATACTTGGGGGAGTTCTGTTATAACTCCACTTATCATATGACCATAGGCATGTCGCCATTCAAGGCACTTTACGGCAGCGAGCCACTATCTTTCATAGATTTGGCTTTACAGGACAGCAGGGCTCCGATAGCTAGTGACTGGTTATAGGATCACCAGGACATTCTCCATTCTCTCAAGGAGAATATTCAGAGAGCACAAAATCAGCAGAAGGTGTACGCTGATCTTCACAGGGTAGAGCGGAATTTTGAGACAGGGGACATGGTTTACCTCTGCTCACAGCCTTAACGACAGAGCTCGCTGAAGAAGAGTGGATCAGATAAGCTCAGGACCAGATTTTATGGTCCTTATCGCATCTCGAGGAGGGTTGGCGAAGTGGCCTATGAGTTGGAGCTTCCAGCAGATAGCAGGATTCACAATGTCTTCCACGTCTCTTGCCTCAAGAAGGCAATCGCACAACAGGTAGTAGCTTCGGGTAGTTTACCTCCATTGGATGAGGAGGGTAAATTGGCTTTTGTTCTAGCAGAGGTTATTGAGGTCAGGGAAAGAAATCTGAGGAACAGGGTTGTTCAGGAGTATTTGATCCGGTGGAAAGACTTACTGTATGAGGATGCCACTTGGGAGGGTGAGTCTATCTTGAAACACTTAGCTTTGAGATTGCTTGAGGGCAAGCAATCCTGGGAAGGGAGGACTGTAATGTCCCCTTTTTCTAGAGTAATGCATATTATGCCTGATTAGCCTATCTAGCCATCCGGATAGTCTAATGGCCGCTTTACAAAGGATGCCAGTCAGTCACATGGTTACTTGGGCATTGATTTAATATCTGAGTTCAGTCTCTATAGTTGGGGTACTTTATTTCATAAAGTAATGTTATAAAGTCACTTTTATATTATAATTTTAAGTTACTTTATTTTTATAAAGTGACTTAAGTGACTAAAAGACTAAAGTGCTTTTTTATCCCACATTGTCTAGTTGGTGTAATGGCTCTCAATTCGAGGTTATAAAGGAAGGAGATCTTCCTTGGGAAAAGCACAATGAGAAATTATAAATCAAAACTTTATATCTGGTTGCCTGAATGTGACTGATTTTCTTAAGGACATAGCCCCTTGAAGAAAATATTGGAAAGTTGTACGTAGCCCTGACTTATCCATTTTGGTGGTGGAGTTGCTTCAGATTTCACCTTGGAACTCATCAAGTAAGTGGAAGGATTCAAACGTTCATATTACAGCACTTAGTTTCGAATTTTGGGAAGGAGGAGATTGGCATTATTTTACCAGCATCAAGAGCTTCCAGAAAACGTAGCTGTGAGCAGAGAAATATCGCAGAGTTGAGACTCCTTGCATTAATATGCAATACTGTGGGTTGGACCATAGGGATTACGAAAGAGGCCCGCATTCAGCACAACTTTGATTTATTGGGTTCAGAGATAACCATAGCGTGGTTTCTGTATTGAACCACTCCCTAATCAGCTCGCGGGATCTTACTGTTAGCATGAGTGTGGGAAGTGGCTGCGAGTGTAAGAAGGCATACACAGGAGCACGTAGAACAGTCGGGGTGTCTGGAGACAACATCAACATCTCAGGTTCCCGAGCGTTCACGAGTTGAACTCCCAGCCGCAAGTGAAGATGTCCACGCGGGCTCTTGGAGCTGCTAACAACCCAGCCTGGTGACGTTATTGTTGGGGATGAACTGCGGGTGGATGAGGATATTAACCGGCATAGGCAGATCATTAAGGAAGGACGATCTTTCATTTGCATGACAATCTGTAGCAGAACCATTACAGCCGCATACTGAGATTACCGGCTTCACTCATCATTAACGCTGGACTGTTTTAGTCTTCGACATTTATCGACATATTAACAGGTGCAAATCGGGTTAAACCTTCATAGTTTTGTTTAAGCATAAAAGAGTTTGGACTTAAATATTAAGTTGGCAATCTGGATTATGAATGTAACGGGTAGATATATTTAAATATCAAGAAATGGAAATGTCAGTGTTGTATTATTTCTGTATTGTTTAGAATTCGTGTTGAATATACATTGCTTCCGCAATACTCAAATATACTTTCATGAGTTGCCCCTTTTACCTTGAGATCAATAAACAAATGAAATAGCACTCGAGCTCTATTGAACGAGACCAGTTTCAGTAATCATTAATCTCGCAGTTGAAAATTTTGAAAGTAACTAGTCCAGATCCTTACACCGATCGCCCATGTTTGGGTGAAATTTATTATGGCATGGACACCATGGTGGAGCACATAAAAACAGTAATAGTGGGCAACGAACATACAAATACGTTTTTCAAAGAAGTGGAAAAAATTATTGTTGACCGTTTGAACAAGATGACCACCCCCTTACATCTCTTGGCGTATGCTTTGTCACCAAGGTTTTATAGCCAAGAGATGGTTTCACAACCAACAGGGTGGCACCATATAGAGATGCAGAGGTTGCTGCTGGTTACAAGGCTGCATTTTCAAAGATGTATCATTGTGATGATGAAACTCGAGACATTGTCCTCACCGAGTTTACCCAATTTGCATCTACCAAATATCATGACACTACCGCTCTTCATGGTCAATATAGGATGGATGCTAATGAATGGTGGTATGCACATGGTCAACGCTTCGTTTTCTTGCAGCCTCTTGCAATTAAACTTCTCTCCCAAGTATGCATCTTTTTTTTTAATCGTTCTTCAATTTTGAATTTTCATTTAATCATGATGCTATCATATTGAAATTAAATACTAAATGTAAATGTTGTTTGCTAACTCAACAGGTTGCAAGTTCTTCAACTGAGTAGAATTGGAGTACATACTCCTTCATCACTTGGTTAAGCGCAATCACTTGGGTTCCAAAAAAGCAGAGGATTTGGTTTTCAATGTTTCATACTATACAACCTTCGCCTATTGTCACATAAGAAAGAGGACTGCAATGAGGGTGTGACAAAGAATTGGGATCTAGTCCTTGAGTGTTCTGATTTAGAGGCCATGGTTGCACAACTTGCCCATGTCTTTGTATATGATCAAGAGGCAACTGATTCACATGACATGGCGAGTGCCACAGCTGTTGGTTCAAATGAAGCTGAAGAGGAACCAAATGTTGACCTTGATTTTGATGAAGATGATGAAGAAGAATATGGAATTGGATATTAAGTTTACTGTTTTAATTTTTAACTATGAAATATGGCTTGTGATTTAAATTCTCAGCATGTAATGACATTTGGAGACTTTTGCAAAGTATGAGTATGATATAATCATATATTGACAATTATGGATTTATCATTTTATGAGAATCACACTTCTAACTTCTTATTATTATCATTATATGTTTGAACTTTGAAGTTTTGAACTAACAATGAATGAGCATTGACATGTTACATGTATGGAATCTATGAATATACATACATATATAATATATATATATATATATTTTTCAAAAATGTCTATAAATACCTGCGGAATAAGGATCCGACCCAAATTGTTTTTGCCGAATCCCCGAATCCGAACTAGAATTAGGATCGACTATTAAGCTCATTTTGTATGTGTTAGGGACCGTTTTTGATTTGCCATGTACATATTGCATATCAAACTGAATGGAATAAATGCTCTATCTTTCTGAAAGTTGGGTTCATACTTGATACTTTATGTTCTGTGTTGGTATCTTATGTTTTGTAAGTTACATACTCGTTTACTTTGTATGTTAATTAACATAACCTTATTGGCGTAAACATTTGGCACCATTGCCAGATACAAAGCCTATAAATATGTCATAGACCGACAGGATAGCGACTTAATGGGGTGACTTGATGAAGAATTGAATGTTGCCTAAAATTGAAGAGGAGGAATACACGTCAAAAGACAAACTGACTTGGGACTTGGTGTACTTATGGGAAGCATTATAACCCATTCTCAGCAAGAAGGATAGCATTTGGTAGGTGCAAAGCTTAACACCATATGAAACATCCAACAACCTTGGTAAGACACTTTAAGACATTAGCGTCTGCAAGCCTTGGTATGACTCCTTGGTAGCATACAACATCCATGTGTGTGCATCATATATACGCTGCCAAGGAGCCGTACTGAGGCTTGCAAATGCCAAAGCCTTAAAATGTCATACCAAGGTTGTTGGATGGGTCGTATGGTGTGAAGCTTTGCACCTTCCAAATGCTGTCATACTTTTCTTGTCGAGAATGAGTTATAATGCTTTTACGAACATAAAAAACATACTTTGGCCGAAAATGAAAATGACAATGCAGTTGAGAGTGTGGAGTAGTAAGTGGAGAGAGTATCTACACCTTTTTTGTGATAGGTAATAGTGTTGATGTTTTGTAGCTTCTGTCGGATAAATCCTATGAGATTATTCAATAGATATATATATATATATATATATTTTATTATGTGAGATATAATATATATAGATATATATCTATTAGGAGAAATTAATATAATAATGATTCAAAGATATTGTGTATATATATATATATATATATTTATGTAGTTACATAATCCATTGTCATTATATTATTCACACAATAATGAATAGACATGTCCCATGAAGGGACATGTCTCTCCTTGCCTCATCCTCAATATAAATGCAAGAGAGATCGCTGCATTTGGAAAACACAGAAAATATTGAGTGCTATTACATTTGCTGCAATTCCAAACTTTAACATGGTATCAGAGCTAGGTTGCAAATGTACGAAAGTGTTTAAAGGCATTGTAGTTAGATTCATTTCAGAAATAGCAGAATAAAGCACATGTGAATTATGAGATTTTAATCAAAAACAAAATGGGGAATGTTGGTAGACCTGAATACAAAATGTGGAAGCATAGACGCATTTGATAAATTAATTTTTTTCTCAAAGAAATATGATGAAATTCATCGATGTCCCCATCAGATGAATTGATCGAGGCATTACATTCCAGTACCTTGGTTGAACAATTAGAGTTGGTCTTTCAATATATGTCTCAAGAGTTTGAGTTATAAAGGGTAGATATGCTTCCTAAATGTGCAATGCATTTGAATTGTTCGATTTTCCGCCTCGTGGAAGTGGCAACCCATGATATGTAGTCTGCAGAAATACAAAGATAAAAACAACCACCTTCCCTATTGTGTCATTTTGGGAACAATCGAAGATAAGAACAACCACACACATAACGCCTTTGTTGACTTCAATCCCGAGGTTCAAAGGCACAACGTCCACCACTACCAACTCGAGTTTTTTCCTTGTTCAAGATTTCAGTTTGAACAACAACGCCATAAGCCACAACTTTGTCAGGATTCACAGATTTGTAGATTTTCTTCCCACCAAAGACTTTTCCCAGTAATTCCTCGAGCTTTGGGATTCTTGACGAGCCTCCCACTAACACAATGTCATCGATTTGGTCATTGCTCATCTTGGCATCCTCCAAGCATTTCTCCACTATCTGCATGCACTTTTTGAACAGATCAGCGTTGAGCTCTTCAAACTTTGCTCTACTTATTTGTGTGTGAAAGTCTTTTCTGTCATGAAGGCTGTCAATGTCGAACACAGTCGCCGCCGTGGAAGACAAGCTCCATTTTGCTCTCTCACACTCCGCCCGAAGTCTCCTGAGAGCTTTGGCGTTTGTAGAGAGATCTGTCTCTGTCGTGTATTTTCTTTTGAACTCTTTCACGTAGTAATCGAGCATTCTATTGTTGAAATCTTCCCCTCCCAAATGCATGTCTCCCTCCATGGCTTTCACCTCAATTTTTGCCATTTTCCACCCTGACAATGGAAGCGTCGAAGGTCCCTCCGCCCATATCTAAAACAAAGACGTTCTTTTTCATGCCAGCAGATGCATGAAAGCCATAACAGATCGCAGCGACAGTGGGCTCATTGATGATCTGCATGATGTTGAGTTCTGTGAGTTTACCAATATCTTTCATAGCCCTCTTCTGAGGATCGCTGAAATAGGCAGGAACGGTGATGACGACATCTTTTACATCGCAATTGAGTGAAAGGCTAGAGTCCGATGTCAGCTTGAACACAAGGATCGAAGAATCTCCTTCCAATGAGATGCTTGGCATTAAAGACAGTGTTGTTGGGATTGTTGGCGATTTGGAATCTGGAAGCTTCTCCAACACCTTGGAATTTGTAGGTGAAGACGACCATGGAAGGAGTAGTTCTGTTGCCTTGATCATTAGCAATGATTTCCACATTGTCGTGTTGCCACACACCCACACAGCGGAAAAAGAAGATTGATATCAGATTCAGAGGGAGTTTGACTCTTCAGAGGTAACTTTGGACGAGGAGCTCAAAAGATTGATATCAGATTCAGAGGGAGTCTGATAGTTCATCATAAGCAATCTTGGATGAAAAGATCAACAGATTGATATCTGCTCAATGAGTTCTTCTCTGTGAGAGAAGTTCGAGGTGAAATCCCTTGTTTCCACCCTCTGCGCTGAGGCATGGTGGATGTCATGTGAGTTACTACATAACCTTGTGGTTACTATAGTAAGGTGACGATCTTACAATAGTCTAACCTTCTATCATGATGGATATCATATGGTTGATGTCTAAGCAGATCATGATAGATTATATCTTATATGGTGGATTAATTTCTGTGAAGAGCCTAACTTGGCCTTATCTTAAACCCATCTAATTTTCATCGATTTCTAAGCAAATCATACTTTTGACATTTTGTCAAACAGTTGGCAGGCAATCTAGCACAAAGCTTAATCTGACTGGTAGATAATTTCAACTAGTTTGTTTGCTATTAAGACATTCCTTCACTGAATTGCAAATGAATTTGGATAGCATATAGAATTTCTTTCACCTTAATACTCACAATCTTTCCATATAAATAAGTCTTTACATTTAATTCTGGAAATACCACTTATTTTGCTAATTTCACTAAGTTCGAATTGAATGTAAAACTGATTTGTCTGAACTTAAATCTTCAATGATGGTAACTCTTCTTATGCAATTTAAGACTTATTACAATATGCGAAATAGCCACGCCCTTTTACATATGAATGCAGATATTGTAAATACCTTATTTGCTGTGCATCAACATTTATACCAACTACTCACGCCACCTTAAGACATTCCTTGCAAACTGATCGCGGCCCATGTACAAGACTCCACGCAGCAACAACAAGCCTCTGTAGTGGCTGTCACCACTATCATCCACGCGGCAGCCAATATCTGCAATGGCTAGCACCACTGGACTCCACGCGGCAACAGCAGCAAGACAACAGTGGCTAACGCCACTTTAAAATCCCCAGCCTTCTCCACTCGGCAACAACACTACCAAACAGTGGCTAACGCCACCTAAAGACTCCCAGCCTCCTCCATGCGGCAACACTACCAGCAGTGGCTACGCCACCAAGCTTCCACGTGGCCACCAGTCTTAGCCGCCACCACAATGTTCTCACCTGCGGCAAGAGGATGAACGCCACAACACAGGAGGAGACTGCAGCTAGGTGATTGCGGGTGATCTTCTGAGATCCCTGTTTGCGTCCACCCGCAAATGCTAGAAGGATGACTCCAGCCGTGGCTAAGAACAAATATGCCCAGCGTATCACCCTGTCAAGTAACAATGACTCGGCCTCTTATGCAGGCCTCAATTCAAATGTGGTTCACTCCTCAAAATTAAATTCTTCCTTCAGACACAGGCAACACAATACGAAGGAAAACGATTGGTTATACAACAACAACCAAGAGAGACAATCGATCATACAACAACAATCGATTGAGGATTAGATGAAGAAGAATCAGTATTCCATCAACTAATTTGACCCTTCAGCTAGGGCATAGAAAGTAGGAACAATTCCCAAGAACAAATTCAATAATCAATATTCGATATTTCCCTTCACAAATGAGCCTGTATTTATAACTCCTTGGTCTCCATAGTTTCCAAAAACCATCATCAGTTAATTTCTCTTTATAATATAAACTTCTAAAACATTATAATAATAATAAAGTATTATTATTATCATAATATCGCCTTAATATTAATTAATAACATATTATTAATTAATACAAGTAATTATCAAATATAATAATGATGATAATTCCTGCAACACCTACCATACTGACTGACCAACATGCTCATCACTGCCCTGCCAAAAATGGCAATTGCCAAATATAGACTTACTATAAATAGCAAGTCCCCAGTCCAAGAAACTGCATAACTGAAAATCGTCTAGAGAATTGACCACTGCCGATACTGCCCTGTCAGAAGTGGAAACAGACCAATTGACTTATAAAAACAGTAAGTCCAGACTTACTAGAAATAGCAAGTCTACCCACTGGGACCCTCAAAACCCTGCATCAGCTCACGAGGGTCATGATGATGCGCTGACCAAGTCACTGCCACAACCTGCTAAAAATAGGGTCATCACAGTCCACCCTCCCCAAGATTGCTTGTCCTCAAGCAATCACCGGAACAAGGAACATCACAATCCACCTGGGTCCCACAGAAAAAAGTATACCCTGCTACTGGCATAAACTGTAAGCTCCTGTAGCATCACCCAAAATGCAAAACGGATAACTCTGTAGAGAGACCCCAAACAACTGCTCACCCACACTCCTGCATTGAATTTGTCTTTGCTCGGATCCCGAAAGAAGTGAACTTCAAGATAATCAAAAACCAAGAAGTATGGGAGACTCGGATCCCCTATATACTGAACTCCCCCAACACACCCAACAAATCTGTACTGGATGTGTAGATCCTCTGCACAACAATGATGACTACCTCTGTACCCAACTGTACCCGGGCCTGGATATCCGCCCACTGTATAATCTCTGTAGTCACAGTAACTCTCCAAGTCACCTGTTACTAACTTGTAGCAAAAACGTCCATCGACTGCTGATGGCGAGGGCCCATCCTATAACAGATGATAAGGACTAGGAGCCAATCCACATCTGTGTGCCATCAACTCATCAACATGTGAATCGAAGAAAAAATAATGAGCACTCCTCACCATGTAATGACGATAAAAGGCTCCGCTCTCAGTCAAGGGCTCATCATTCCCTAGTTTTGATCCCAAGGATGGCTCCAAGCTCGAACTCTGCAAAATAGGTTGGACAGGATCTTGGGTGACCCTCTCAACAAACCCAACCTCGAACTCTCTGTGAGGGAGCATCGTAGTCAAAGTACCTACAATGTCTCTCACCAAATGCCGGATTGCGCCTGTACCCCGGATGAGAACACCCTCAGAAGCTTGGTAAGATCCCTCACGAATTCCTGAATTCTCAAGAAGGTGATCCAAGAATGACTCCGGGCAATAAAATTTGTAGGAAGTAGCATCCATCTGCTCTCCTCGAAACCATAATTGGTCATCGTGTGATTGTGACATAGCCAATTGCCTACCATCACCAGCTATGCGATCACTAACAACCGACTCAGGTGATACCATGCCTCCCTGCTGAGCCATCAAGGGAGTAGTGTCATGTACAGGAATAATACATGCTGACTGGTCCACTACACTGCCTCCAATGTCTCGTACTGTATCACCTGACGTACTGCTACCAACTGGAATATCCATCCCAACCGGAATGTCCGGCACACTACAACCCTTTACTGCAGTGTCTAACTCAACTGCATGAAAATCCGATGTAAGTGAACTTGTACCTCCAACGCTGAAATCAAGAGGTGATGTATCCTCAACACCATCACATCCCACAACCCCAATTGTGGACATCATCAGATCACCAGACACCACAATATGTAACTGTACAGGATCGGGTGCTGGTGTAGACTGAAGCTGCTCCAGTTCCACAGTCACCTCTGCTAACTGAGCCTGAGACTCTCGGAGAGCCAATTGAGTGCTCTCTAAAACCTCTGAAGTCGTCGTGAGTTCCCGAGTAAGCTCATACACCTCATCCTCTCTATCCAAGAGTGCCTCATAAGCTGTACTTCCCCACTCTACAAGGTGATCATGATCGGCTACCAACTGAAGGTAATCTCGTCTCAGAATCCTGACAGCCTCCCGTAAGGAATGAATCTCTGCAAGGGCCAAGTAACAACCACCAAGCTCATCATCCATAGGAGAACCCCATCCATGAATAGCTAGCAGTTGCCGAGTAGCATCAAAATGTTCAACTGTGGTAACCATATCGCGCTCGCTAACTCTCAACTGACTAGTCACATGATGACTATGAATGGCCGGTCCTCTATGCAACACCTTTGGTATGCTGTCCATACTCCCAATAGACGTGGCATCCAAGGTACTCCTCTCAACAACACTATCTCCTAGTGAACTTTCAACTGAGCTCTGTGAATTCATAGCTGAGCTCACGTCCTCCAACGGAGTATCAGCATCTGACACGTCCTCGTCGAACTCCTTTGTACATGATGAAGCTGCTATAGAATCTATCTCCTCAGCACTCTCAGCTGCCTCATCCTCTGTAACCTCTGGGTAATCCAGATCCTGGGACCGATCTGTACTCTCTAGTAACTCGGGGTCCTCTCCCAGGGTCTGCTGCAGACATGGCTCACTATTGGTGGAGTCATCCTCAGGAGTCATATAAGAGGTATCTGAAGCAACCCCAGATGCTAGCAACGACTCTACTTCTTCAGGTGTCCCTGAAGGAACCTCAATTGACTTCGTATTAACCCCTGAATCTGGGTCATGCTAGCATGAGTCCGTATCTACTGTCTCGAACTCAGTACTAACATTATCACATGTGGCCTCCATACTCACATCCCTCATACAAGAGAAAACTGGCATATCCTGTACCAACCCCATCGCGTGACTGCTGCCATCCCAATCTGTACAATCTGTCTTCATCCCCTCAAGGCAATCCTCAAAGGTGGTATCCTCCCGGAAATCTGAACTAGAGTCACTGTCTGACTTGATAATACAATCGGGTGTGGTACTGACATCTACTGCAGTCGTCATCTCCTGCTGTATTATTGGATCATCAACACCACAACAAGGTAGCTCCATGCTCTCGCTTATCCCATCTGAGGGGTGTACTGCCTCTCGCTCCGGTGCTACACTATGACAGCTGATATATACATCTCCGATAATAAGTCCATCCTCAAGAAAAACTGGACCATCAGAGGCAACTACTGCATCAACTGTATCTGCACTAACTGCAGCAACCACTCGGAAAGCCTCAACCGGTTGAAGCTCGATACTGCAATCTACCACTGGTGCTGGCACGTCCATCTAACTATCATCAGATACAAGAGTAGGTGTCGTACTATATACTAGTGGGTCTACATCTCGGACACCCGTCGGGGAAAGCTCAAGCTTCCTACCCTGCAATCTCGATGACGGCCTACGGAAAGCTGAAACCATGTACCTGGCTGCCCTATCCACTGTCTCTGGATCCGACAGACTGTCTGCTAGCCTTTGTTGATGGAGTCTAAGTCTCTCCATCAATGTATCTATCCTATCATTACTTCGTGTACTGCTGCACCGGCTCTTGGAGCTAAGCCGCCTGTATCTGTCCATCTCAGGAGTGCTGATCACTCTAAATATAATAGCAAATCTGCATTCAAGTATATCTTTCTACCCCACAGGATGGCAAGAAAATAGCTCTGATACCACTGTGAAGAGCCTAACTTGGCCTTATCTTAAACCCGTCTAATTTTCATCAATTTCTAAGCAAATCATACTTTTGACATTTTGTCAAACAGTTGGCAGGCAATCTAGCACAGAGCTTAATCTGACTGGTAGATAATTTCAACTAGTTTGTTT
>MU227705.1:1266711-1317660 GCA_018584345.1 Thuja plicata | reverse complement strand
AAATACCACTTATTTTGCTAATTTCACTAAGTTCGAATTGAATGTAAAACTGATTTGTCTGAACTTAAATCTTCAATGATGGTAACTCTTCTTATGCAATTTAAGACTTATTACAATATGCGAAATAACCACGCCCTTTTACATATGAATGCAGATATTGTAAATACCTTATTTGCTGTGCATTAACATTTATACCAACTACTCACGCCACCTTAAGACATTCCTTGCAAACTGATCGCGGCCCATGTACAAGACTCCACGCAGCAACAAGTCTCTGTAGTGGCTATCACCACTATCATCCACGCAGCAGCCAATACTGCAATGGCTAGCACCACTGGATTCCACGCGGCAACAATAGCAAGACAACAGTGGCTAACGCCACTTTAAAATCCCCAGCCTTCTCCACTCGGCAGCAACACTACCAAACAGTGGCTAACGCCACCTAAAGACTCCCAGCCTCCACGCGGCAACACTACCAGCAGTGGCTACGCCACCAAGCTTCCACGTGGCCACCAGTCTCAGCCGCCACCACAATGTTCTCACCCGCGGCAAGAGGATGAACGCCACAACACAGAAGGAGACTGCAGCTAGGTGATTGCGGGTGATCTTTTGAGATCCTTGTTTGTGTCCACCCGCGAATGCTAGAAGGATGACTCCAGCCGTGGCTAAGAACAGATATGCCCAGCGTATCACCCTGTCAAGTAACAATGACTCGGCCTCTTATGCAGGCCTCAATTCAAATGTGGTTCACTCCTCAGAATTAAATTCTTCCTTCAGACACAGGCAACACAATACGAAGGAAAACGCTTGGTTATACAACAACAACCAAGAGAGACAATCGATCATACAACAACAATCGATTGAGGATTAGGTGAAGAAGAATCAGTCTTCCATCAACTAATTTGACCCTTCAGCTAGGGCACAGAAAGTAGGAACAATTCCCAAGAACAAATTCAATAATCAATATTCGATATTTCCCTTCACAAATGAGCCTGTATTTATAACTCCTTGGTCTCCATAGTTTCCAAAAACCATCATCAGTTAACTGCTCTTTATAATAATAAACTTCTAAAACATTATAATAATAATAAAGTATTATTATTATCATAATATCGCCTTAATATTAATTAATAACATATTGCTATTAATTAATACAAGTAATTATCAAATATAATTCTGATGATAATTCCTACAACACCTGCCATACTGACTGACCAACATGCTCATCACTGCCCTGCCAAAAATGGCAACTGCCAAATATGGACTTACTATAAATAGTAAGTCCCCAGTCCAAGAAACTGCATAATTGAAAATCGTCTGGAGAATTGACCACTGCCGATACTGCCCTGTCAGAAGTGGAAATTGACCAACTAACTTACTAAAAATAGTAAGTCCAGACTTACTAGAAATAGCAAGTCTGCCAACTGGGACCCTCAAAACCCTGCATCAGCTCACGAGGGTCGTGATGATGAGCTGACCAAGTCACTGCCACAACCTGCTAAAAATAGGGTCATCACAATTTCCTTAAATAGACCATGAATATAATGTTCCTATGGTAAGTATCATTGAGGATACGTGTGCACATACCTTATGGACATTTTGAGTACTTGATGAATATCATGCGACTTGATATTCTGAGGCCATTACTCCTGATATCATGAAATGATATCTAATGGTGAATATCTTCTGATCAAAGATATTCTTAAACATGCCATTCTTGTTATCACGCTGAGGTAATATCATATCCAGTGTTTATGCTCCCTAGCTAAGAGGGAGTGTTGATGTTTGTAGCTTCTGTCGGATAAATCCTATGAGATTATTGAATATATATATATTTTTAATGTGAGATATAATATATATAGATATATATCTGTTAGGAGAAATTAATATAATAATGATTCAAAGATATTATATATATATATATATATATATATTTATGTAGTTACATAATCAATTGTCATTATATTAATCACATAATATTTAATAGACATGTCCCATGAAGGGACATGTCTCTCTTTGCCTCATCCTCAATATAAATGCAAGAGAGATCGCTGCATTTGGAAAACACAGAAAATATAGAGTGCTATTATATTTGCAGCAATCCCAAACTTTAACAAATAGGCCATAGCTGAAATTTTATTAATTATAAATTAAAGAAGATTTGCAAAGTCCTGGTTCAAAAAAGGGCATACCAGCAGGAAAGAACTAGGAAGAAAACCTCTGGTAATAGCCCAACAGATGAGTATCTTTACCTTTTTATTTTTCTAATATTTTTTACTTTAATTTTCCCATTTCCTTGCATATTTGTATTTTCTCTTTCCACTTTAATTTGGCCCCTTTAATATTTGCTTTTTTTAACACTTCAATAATAATTTTTTTGGGCACAGTAATTTACTAGCTTCGCTTTTAATAATTTCCAACTGCAATAATTTAATAAAAAATCTCTTTCTCCACACTTTGGCAACTTTTGTTCTTTTTATTTTAAATTTTCTTAGCCTTAATGTGTTGTAATAAATTTTTTCCTTCAATTTTTTATTTTTTATATTTTTGAAAATTTCTCATTTTTCCTTGTCTTTCATTTTTTGCTTCTTATTTTTTAATCTTCATTATTGATTTTTCTCTTTTCTCTTCTATACCCGTTTGAGGGTCTAACTTTCACCTCCAAGGCATACCACCACCAATAGGTGTATGGCGACCTCTTATAGCAGTCATCTCTGCAACAAGTGCCCACATATTCTAGATCTAAGATTTTATCAAGCATAGAAGCGAGCCCCATACCTTTGTAGCTTCCATATGCACCGTACTGTTGGTACCATGTAGCCTTTTCACCGTTAATATTTTGTGGTCTCATTGGATTTGGTATGACTTGCCAAAGTGAATATGACGTTTGGAGTGGTAGGGATTCCATGTCATTCTTGAGGCATTGTTTGATGATATCTTTATTATGTGCATCCCACTTATAAATGAACTGGTCGTCCGTCTTTATGATTGTTTTTAAACATGGTCTAATTAGTGATGTATTGGGTTGACTTGTGGAAGAATCAAAAGTAATTGAAACTAAAGAAGAGGAATACATGCCAGAAGATGAATTAACAACTTTTCAACATACTTCTCCAATTTTTTCTCAAGGGGACAACTTCAAGCTCCAGTTTTTCACAATCAGATTCCTTGGCCTTAGGCTAATCTTTTATAATCTACTCAATCTGTTTTGCTTCTTCTAGTTGAACTTTCAAATCTTCAATAATTTTGTTTGATTTTTCTTGAGCTTCACAAACTTGAAGTCGTATATTTTGTTTTAAAATTCTTTTCTTGAGCTTTTTATTTTCTTTGTAAGCACAATGAAGTTCTTCCTTGAGATCTATTTCCTCTTCATTGCATTCTTTCTTTTCTCCTTCCTCTCTGTTCTTATTATTTTCCACTTCCATTGCCATGAAGAGTATTTCTTCTCCAGCACTGCTTGAACATTCTTCATTGCTTTCTTTCGATGAGCTATCAGATTTCTTTTAATAGAAACTCTTCTTGTATTCTCGAGAGTTCAACTTCTTTTGATGTTGACCGTGCTTGTGCCTCTTCTTTTGATGATGCTTTCTCTCCTTTATGCAATTGCCCTCTTCATCCTTGCTACTTTTTCTTTTATTTTGTGGACATTTGGAAGAAAAGTGTTTGATTTTACCACAATTAAAGTATTTAAATGGAAACTCTCACCTTTATATTCCCCAGATTCTTTCTTTAGCTCTCTCATGAAAAGAGCTTCTACGTCAGTTTCATTGCATGAACTCTCGCTCGGTTCACATGCTTTGCTTTTTCCCTTTCTTGATGCTTTAAAGCCTGTCTCCTTTTATGATGGTTTGTCTTAAATCCTCATTTTATAGGCGGCAAGGATGCCATGTAACTCTTCTTTTGTCAATCTATCTAGATCTTTCATTTCTTCAATTGCGAAAACATTGGAATCAAAGCTTAAGGGCAAAGATCTTAGAATATTTTGAACAACTATGGCTTCCTCAACCTCACCAAGCCCTTTGATTGTATCTATGATCTCGTCAACATGAAGAAAATAACCTCTTCTTTCATCTTGAGACTTTCAAATTGCTTTCGGTGGTTGGAAGCTTTACCTTCTTCACTTTAACATCTCCTTTGTAGATGTTAATTTATCTCATAAGTGCTTCACTGGCATTGCATAACCTTCACAAAGTCAGATTCAGATAGCCCACACAAAATTGCATGTTTAGCTTTTGCATTGTTCTCACTTTCTTTTCAGCTTGATCCACTGGGGGAGTTGATGTAGGTGTCTAGCCATTTACCGGGGATTGCCAAACATCATATCCTAGGGCATTCAAGTAGGTCTCTGTCCTTATGCTCCAAAAGGCATAATTTTCCCCATCAAAGAATGGTGCCTAGTTTGATGAGAATCCATGTCCTTCTTGCCCGAGCATTAGTGCTCTTATAGAGCTACCTTCTGGTGGTTAGGTTATATCCAAAGGAACTTGCTTTGATACCAATTGAAGAGCACACAAATATACTGGGGGGGCTGTGAATCAATATATCAACAAATTTTTACTTTTCAAAACTTGATTAGATGCAATAGCAGTACTTCATAAAGCTTAATCAACCACGCATGCAAGATCTAACAAGTAAGAACTCAAAAGAGCACAAGATTTACATGGAAACCCTTGCGGGAGCAAACCACGACAAAATATTTCTTTTGTTGGATACTCCTTACAAATTTTGTAGGCTCCAACCCACAGTAAACACTAATCCCCTCTAGATGATTTCGTAGGCATCAACCCATTGGAAGCACCAACTCCCACAACTGACTCCAATCTCTTCAATAGTGAGGCACCGACCTCTAGCAACAAAGTTTTAGACTTGTTGAAATTAGATCTCCTTCAAAATATGCCTTATAGCTACAACAAGATCTCCTTTAAGATTTGCCTTAAATCTGTTATGGAAACTCCTTAAGATCTGCAACAAAAATCTTCTCTTAGATTTGCCTTACATCTCAGGATTTTTAATGAATCTGCTTGAAATATGCTTCAAAACTGCTTTATATATTCTTCAATAAATGCTTCAAGGCTGCTATATAGTCACCTGAAAAGTTTTGCTCAAGATATGCAATAATTCTGCTCATAGATTTCCTTAAATCTGCTCACAAACTTCATGTTTGCTCATAAAGTCCGATGTAATTCTTCTCTTCATTCTGCTATGAATAGGAAGGATATTCAACACTTGCATACCATTTACATCTCCACATTTCTTGGTTTTATATCTCATAAATGCACCTCTTCACCCAAGAGGGGTGAATCTCCAAGGAGGTCAGCCATATGTGGATAAAAGCAATTTGTTTTATTAATTTTTTTTCAAATTAGAGTCCTAAACATGGGCGCTAGACATGGGTCGGCCCATTCTTGATTTTTAATTTTTTTTTTTAAATTTTAATTTACATTCACCCAGAGTCAGGCAATTGGCCAAGGAATGTCGGCCCTACAAACAAAGATTTATTTATTTTTAATTCAATTTAACCTCTTAATTTGGTCACCAAAATGAGTCGGCCCAAAGTGGGTAAAGTAGTTACTTTTAGTTCCAACTTGCAAGGCAAAGTCGGCCTCCAAATAATATTATTTCTTCCCGGCCATTTCTCAAAGCAAAGTCTTTAATGGGGGTCTTTTTTGAATGACAGTTTGCTTCAGCAACACGATTAAATATTGAACCACTAATCTCCTTTGACTTCAATGACAATAGTCCAACACTCAATTCCTTCCTGCAAAGGAGACCATCATTAGAACTCCCAATGAAGACATTTACAAATAATACGTCCAACTCACCTAGAAGTCCCCTCTTGTGCCACTTGGTTGAAGTTGGCTTTGTGGAAGATGGCATCTTATGTTTTCCTCGATATGTCCAAGGCCATTAGTCACATGGCTTGGGGTTTCCCCTTGGCCAATTAAGAGTGTATTCCTATCAACTATGAGTTGAGATGGATCGCTATATTCTTTGCTAGGAATAGTTTTGTCGTCTTTCCTCCTTCGAGGAGGTAGAGACTAATGACAATTTATCTTTAGATGGCCCATTTACTATTAGATCTGAGGGTGATACTATTGACTCTATAGGGACTCACGCAACAGTCTCTCGACTTTCTTTAGATATCCAGACTCTTGGTGCTTGGTTCTTTATCTATGGGAGGTTGTCATCCTTCGACATAGATCCTTGTAGGAGACCTCCAGGGATCCTAGAGGCCCTAGGTTCACCTCCTTTTGGTCCATCTAGTAGACTAGTGGCTTTGGACAACCCTTGGATGCTACTGCTTGAAGCTTCACAGAAATGTGGATATACATGTGAGATGACATTTCTTACAACTTTTGCGCCAACATTTTGCCCATCAATAATGTGGTTTCGTTCCTTCTTGGCAACACGATTCAACTAGTCAATGACATTGATGTATTCCTCTCTCACCCTCTCCCTCCTAGCTACATGGACAAACACATAGTACAAGCTTCTTTGCTACTTTGGGAGTTACTTTGACCTTGGCCATTAGGTGTCATTCTAGAGGGAGTGCCTTGGTTCCTCATAGAATCCCTCGAATTGGTCTTGCTAGCCTCAAACACTCCCCAGTGAATGCTATTAGATCTTGTATTGATCCTTTTGATGGTGATTGACGATGACATTTGTGACTCCATTTAAATCCTGGATTGTGACGCTTGATAAGAATTTCCTATCTCTCTAGTACTCAACTTATGCTCTTTGGGGATCTTGTTCACAATACTTGGATCGTTGTATTGGTTTCTTCACATGTGGGTGGTCCCTTGTGGTATTTACCACAAGGGACTAACCATTGTTCCTACAAAGATATGAATAAGGGACTAACCATTGTTCCTACAAAGATATGAATAAATCATATCTTTGTTTTTGGTTCTTCCTCTGTGAGATTCTCTAGGTTTCTCTTCCTAAAACTTTCTATTCTTATTTGATCTATCTGTGGGTCCCATTGACCTATTGTTGGTCGGGTGGACATTAATATGATTTCTTTCTCATTCGGTGGGGCAGCGTGCATGTTCTCCTTGTCTCCACTTGTGTCCTGTATTTCACCTATATGAATCTTGCTTTTCTTCCTAGTTTATTGTGTGTACTCTAGCAAGTTATATTTTGTAGTGCTGAGCACTGCTTAAGTGCTATTGGCAGGGAACCCTTAGCTTAGTGAGGGAATAGATGTAGAGGGAAAGTTTGGTTTGTGTTTTATCAATTATTATACAGTTATTGATGAATAAAAGGAATGACCATAATCTAATGTATAAGACCATTTAACTTCTTTCTTTCTTATGTTGCTTCTTGCTATGGTATGGTTGCAAACTAACTATTCTGATCAACCATTTTTCCTGCCACTAGCCTTTCTATCTACACTATTTGGACTGATATTTTAGACAATCTCTTATCATCACTTGTGGTGCAGTATTTTAGGCAGTTACATTAAATTTTGATATAATTAAAACATTCCTATTTCCTTCTATCTGTTGGCAATGTTCACTATTCAAGCATGTTTGTGTAGCCGTAATGTCCCCTTCCTAATTCACCCTAGGCATTGCCCTAAATTTACAATTGCAACATTAGAGTTAGTTGTAACTTGAAATCCTGCATTCAGCACATGAACACAATGCCAACATAAGAATGGATAAGCATATATATACACATATTTAATAATGCAAACTTTATTCATAAATAAATTAAGGATTAGAGCGAAGAGAATATATCTTCATTATTATGCAGTACATAAATTACATGTGAATTCCCATTATAGAAGATGTGGAGTAAGTAAGCATAGTAGGGCGCCCTAAGATTGCAGTTCTCCCTCCATGTAGTCCTCCTTCATTCTTCTATGGTTGGAGTAAACTTTGATTCATCAATAGTTCCCAACACAGGAGTTGGGACGGTACTTGCAATAGGGTGCCCTTAGCGGTTTTCCCTCAATCATAGTGCAGTAGGGTGCCCTCATAGCTTTTCTTCCTTAATTGCCATTGCAATAGGGTGCCCTTAGCGGTTCTCCCTTAATTGTAGACTCTCTCCCATTACCTTGTGACAGACTATTGTTATTATTTTCATGTCTTAATGTGTATTAACAACAGACCTAGATGCATTATAAAATCACATAGATAAATTATTCATTATTTCTGCATTACCAAAAATAGAATAATATTAACTCCCTAGGTTCAGATCTGAATACAGTTATTCTCTTCTTGGTACTGAGAATTCGATTTGCTAAAGGATATTGTGTTATTTTTGCAATGCGATGTTCTTCTTCTTCTATTCCTTCCCTTAATCAATGAGGGTCTTGTCCCTTTTATATCCATTAAGGAGGAGTGGAAAGTCATGTCAGGTGAGGTGCCACTCAATGACATGTGAAGGCATATTATACGATCGCAGCCAAGACTTAGTCAAGATGATGAGTATACTGTTGAACTTGATGCAGCCTTCATACTTGAATGTTAGTCACTGTCTTATTCAGGGGAGGGTGCTGATGTCATCTGCCTGAGAATTACTGTCGCACAAAGTTTGTGTTCCCCTGTTACCGATCATTTCTTAGGTAGCATGTAACATATCTCATACGAAGGATGTAATCCTGATGCAGCATTACAATAGCAAATGGTTTGTGCATATGTGATGTATCTAAGGTATACATTTCAAATGTTTACAGTAGATCAATTTTTCAATTTGTTGACGAACTTTGCTCTCTATATCCATTATATCAATATGATAGTCATAGTATGTAAATGAATTTCTGTTTACTTATTTGTCAATCTCAGTGTTTTTTTCTTGATTCTACTTTGCCCATGATTGTGAATGACAAAGAATTATGAGGTTCTTATGATTTGATCTAATAGTTATACATGTATTTTAGTACATTTGTGCTTCTGTATTTTCCGACAGAAATTGATTAGAATATTTTCCATTTTACCTTACAATACAAAACCTGGGCTCCTTCAACCCTAGTTCTAATATAAATGTTTCAAGTCCCATGAATCTACTGTTTGTCATTTATGGACATTAATATGATTTCTTTCTCTCTCCTTGTCTGTAAATAACTTAAAGTTTAGCCTTTAGGGATAAGAAATAATGTTTTGTTGGATATTTTTACAAATAAGGAAGAGAGATCTCAAAGCCATGGAAATATGTTGGGTCTGTTCTCCGAAAAAATATGATAGAAATAAAAAAAAACAATGGAAGTTTTTTACAAGTTTGGGGGCGGAAAGTTATTCTTTTTAAGGCCTTGATGTTATTTCAATCTTCCTCTATTTTGAATTCATGCATGCTCTTGTTTTACAAAATTATCATTTTCATATACTTCAGAGGCATGTTATTTTTGAGTGTTCTATCATTTTTCTATGTAACAGGAATTTTGACAAGGCATTTGACGAACTAGAGCTTCTTATAAATGGCATTTGCTTTGTTCCTCCTGCAAGTAGGAGAAAGGCTACATCTTGGGTAAGATTTCTGATATTTACAACATTTAAATCATACTTGCTGATTATTTGTATAGGAATACTTGGTTTAAGTTATATAGACTTTAAACCACCATTAATCGTAATTGCATTTCTGATTTCTCCCATTTCAGCCTCAAGTAGCATCTAGAAATCAATGTTTGAGTGCTTAGAAAATCTGTTGGTCAGATTATTTTAATAAACATTAGGTATATGTTAATATTTTATGTGTTTAATTTTTAACCATAGATGAAAATATCTTACTTGGCAATAACTCTTTTGGCCCAAAATTTTTAAAACTTGGGAAAAAATCGGCAAGAATTCTGCAAATTTATCAAACATTTGAAAATGTATAAATTTTTAAAATATTCTTTAAAAACACACATGCACGGAATTTGTAGAACAAATTACTGATTTCCATCATATATAAATCAAATTTTGAGTTAAATATATATTGTATACCTAAAAACAAGTGCAACTTCTGAATAAATTTGAGTTCAATACATATTGTAGACCTCAGAACTACAACAACCTTTGAATACATATTAAATTCAAGTTTTAGTATCGATGAAAATTATAAATAAGTTCACATGAAGCACTTGACCTGGATGGCATTGATACATATTCTGCAGATTGTATTGTACCAAGTGATGGTGCTAATGTTGGTGTGGATCCATTTTTTACTTACGATCACTTAGCTGAGTTGGAGAGGCAAGCAGCTGAATGGGAGGCAGAGGTGGCAACATGTGAGGAGGCAAAACGAAAGGTTGGTAATCCAGCAGAGGCAGTTTCCTCGCCTATTGACGATATTGCAGCACCATCTACTATTGCAACACCCACACAACTGCAAGAGACATTTTGAGTAAGAAGTAAAATAGAAAACTTGCAAATGCCAAATACTAAATACTTGAACATTGAACAATGGAACATTGCATGTCGAATTTCAAATTATAAATTAGAATGCTAAATAATATTGTCGAAACGACGAATGGAAGATTTCTATTATATCAAAAATATCATAAAGATGATTACAATGAGTAGCATGATATCAAAACAAGTACAAAATGTCAAAATGTAGTGAAGGGAGGCCTCTAATCATCCCTCAAGGAACTCCTCATCACTGGAATTGCTGGTGATGAAGGGTACTCTCCTTATTTAACCGAACACACTCAACACAACAAGAAAATAAATAGAATATTGCAAGAAAAAAACAATGGCAAGAACATAACACTTGCTTTCTATTATCTTCAATGAAATGACATTACAATATTCAGAAAAATAACATGTTACAGCCACATGGGCATTTTCATTACAATAATCTGCAAGACAGAGCCACAATCTACACTTCTAGAATTGAACCCTAAAACCCCCCCTTTTCTCTATGTACGTTGCACAATTAACCGTCTTAGAAGATTTTAGAAGTGAAATTTTCCCGTTTTGGTGCCCAGCAGTTCAATTTTCCACCTTAAGTGATTTTCTCCCTCTTCCTTTTGTATTGAAACTTGAGTCTTGATGGCTCAACTTCTGAAAACCAGAACTTGTGAACCGTTAAGCCGATTGGCTATTATAATCCCATTTGGAAAATCGCACGAAGCGCTCTACAACTCTAGGCTAGTGATGCATTAGCAGATCAAAGTTTGACCCCCTTTCGGAGCCTCTAAGGCCTTCAAAACTGAATTCAAAGTTTTTGTACCACCCCACCAAAATATAAAATTCAATATCTTCAAAACCAGACTTGATCTTGTCATGAAATTTTACCGACAGGCTTACATATCCAAAATGAACCTCAAGGGAAGCAATTGGAACAATTCGTGCTCAAATGAACAACTTACTAAAAATATTAAAGTTTTCAAAAATAGTAACCTTGTCCAAAGATAGCCCTTATTGAAAACTAGACAATATTTTTGGGTGATGCAAGATTGCTCTTACACCATGGATGCCCTTGCATCAGATACACTAGGTAATTTGAGAAGCGATCTTGTCATATCTCAGGTCTGCAGAGGAAAACCAAGGTGGTAAACCTCTTCCTTTGATAGTCATTATGAATCTTCAACATGTCGTCCTTTCCATTTGACCAAGTACGATTCATATTGCCTGTTTATTGTGCTTCTTCCGACATGACTAGCCAAGATATCATCTATCTCTTCTGTAGCTGAAGTACGTGCTGGAATATTCCACTGTGCTTCTTCTATTTCATCTTCCATACTGCCTTCACGATACTCTATCAAATCTGAAATATTAAACACAGGTGAAATATTGAGTTCGCTGGGCAACTCTACTTCATAAGCATTTCTTGAATCATGCTTCTTCAGGATTTTGCATGGTCCAAATTTCTTCATCTTCAATTTATTGTATGTTCCCATTGGAAATCTCTCCTTTCTCAAATGAATCATAACTTCATCTCCAATTTGAAATTCCTTGTCTCCTTTTGTGATCTGCCTTAGCCTTGTACTGAATATTCATTTTATTAATATGCTTCTTCACCTCCTCGTGCAAATTCTTTAAGTGTTTTGCAAAGTCTTCAGCTTCATCCCTACTCTTTTCTCCATTGTCCAACTTCCTTAACTCAGAAGCATTTCTGGGGCTATTTTCATATACAATCTGGAATGATGATTTACCAGTGCTCCTATTGACATAATTATTGTATGCAAATTCTGCTTGTGGTAAAATCAAATCCCACCCTTTCGGTTTATCTCCTTCTAAGCATCTCAACAAATTTCCCAAACTCCTATTGACCACTGCTGTCTGTCCATTAGTCTGTAGATGGTGTGCTGAGCTGAACTTCAAATTGGTCTTTAGCTTTTTCCACAATGTCCTCCAAAAGTACCCAACAAACTTATTGTCTCGATTTGAAACTATGCTTTTGGGAAGACCATATAGTCTCACCACTTCCCTGAAAAACAATTTTGCCCCATGAACAACATCATTAGTCTTCCTATAAGGAATGAAGTGTGCCATCTTCGAGAACCTATCTATCACCACAAAAATAGAATCATGCCCTCGTGGAGTCCTTTGTAAACCAAGAACAAAGTCCATACTAATATCCTCCCATGACATCTCTGGTACAGGTAATGGATGATATAACCTTGTCTTCTGCTTGGTTCCTTTTGCCATCTGACATATTCTACAACTCTGCGCAAACTTCTTAACATCTTGTTGCAATTGTGGCCAATAATAATGCTCACTAACTAGAGCAATAGTTTTATCTCGACCAAAGCGTTCAGCCAATCTCCACTATGTTTCTCTTTGATTAGGTTCTCCCTCACGAAACTCTTTGGAATGCACAATTGGCTCCCTTTGAATAACATTCCATCTTGGATTATAAAATCCAACCATCTGGTCCTGTCTAGAGTAATAGAATCTGTGCAAGCTCTCCAGGCCTAGCTAAAATTAGGATCTTTAGGATACAAACTCTTGAGTTCCTTGAACCCAAAAACTTCGATCTACATCTCTGTCAACAAATTCTGCATCCTGCTCAGGGCATTTGCAACCCTATTAGACTTTTTACTCCCGTGCTTCAAAACAAAAGTGTAACTCTGCAAAAACTCAACCCATTTTAAATGCCTTTGATTCAACTGTCCTTGGCTATTCAAATATTGTAAAGCTTGATGATCGGTAAATAAAACAAACTCTTTAGGCAAAAGATAACGTCTCCACTTCCTCAATGCCCGAACTATAGCATAGAACTCCCAATCATTAACAAAGTATTTTCTTTTGGCATCATTCAACTTCTCACTAAAATAAGCAATGGGTTTACCTTCTCGACTCAAAACAACTCCAATGGCATTGCCACTAGCATCACAGTCTACTTGAAATTCCTTATTAAAATCTTTAAGTGCCAAAACAGATTGCTCTATAACTTTTCTTTTCAACGAATCAAATTTTTTTGCTGCTCTTGCAGTCCACTTAATCTCTTTTATGTCCCCTCTCATGGTTTCAGTTAAGGGTCCACAAATACTACTAAAATTCTTGATTAACTTTTTGCAAAAGCTAGCCAAACCATGAAAAGACCTTACCTCAGTAGCACTCCTTGGAGTAGGCCATTCAAGGATAGCCTTTATTAGATTACTATTTATATGCTATTAATGGTTATCTTAATCTGTTTGTAAATATCCTGTAAATATTAGAATGTCTCTAATATTTACTTCTCTGTAGATAGAATAGAAAGTTTCTATTCTTTACGATCGTTTCTTAAGGAAACATCGTTTCATTCTTTTGTATATATAGATCATTCGATCTCTGTTAATATCATTAAGATTTTTACCACAATATGGTATCAGAGCCAATTTTTTTCGAAAAATAACAATTTCGTTATTGAAATTGCTTGTGCGATTTTTCGAAATAAACTTTTGCTTGAAGTTGCTGGGTCGAGTTTTTTCTCTGTCTTTTGAAATACATTTTTGAAATTGTTGCAGGCTGTTTATAAACCCGTATAGGTTTTTTCTGCAACCCTGAGGGCTGTGCGTTCGCGTTTTTTCTGCTGAAGAAAGACGATTTTTTTGTTTGGGCGTTTTTTGTTTTGTTGTATGGTGGTCGTCTTCCATGCGGCCTGCAACTCCCGCATCCTCTGTCTGCTACCCGCGCGGCCTCTGCAACTCTCGGTTTTCTTCAAACACATTGCCCATACTCCATGACCTCCACGACCTTCGTTTTTTCAGTGCTTCGAGTTCGTTTTTTGGGCTTCTCTGCCAAAAATGACTCCTTTCATGGTTGCATTCTTAAAAAAATGACTGTTTTTTTCCAAATTTCTGCTAAAAAATTGCCATTTTTGAAAACCCTACTTTTTGGGCTCGGAATTTTTTTTCAATCACAGATTCTTGGTGGGTTTTTCGAGAGCTCAAATGGGTTGTCATCCGTTTTTTTCTGGGTGCCTCGATTTTCGAGCCAATAGATCCAAAATTTGACAACATATTCCTTATGGGTTTTTCAAGCTCTCTTCTGGGTTCTACTCCATTTTTTTGGGTCTTCCAACATTTGGCCTCGAAGTGCGTGCCTTCTCAGCTCTTCACGTTTTTCATTGAAATTCGTTTCATGGCATCACTCACCAAATTTCTTCTCGAGGGAAATCATAAATTTAATTGTCGGAAGTGCTTAGCTGCCCTATCTAAGCAATCTGGTTTGTAGCCCAGTGCGAACAACGCAGAGCATACAGAGCAGACAACATCTACCCTCATGGCTAAACGACCAATAGATCATGTCAAGTCGTCTGCCTAGTACATTGATTCAGGTGCCTCTCATCATTTCACCCACCGCAAAGACTGGTTCATTGACTACCAACCTTATTCAGACTGTTATTTTTGGTGGCGGGGAAGAGTACACTGTTGTCGGCAAAGGCAACATTCAGATTCAGTCTGCTGGGAGGAATCTCATGTTCCTCGATGTGTACCACATTCCAGGGATGGAACTAAATCTACTCAGTTAGTTAGATGCTGCGACACTCTCCATGATTGGATATCACCTTCAGTTCACATCAGTGCACCATCACTGATTAGGAGACCCGGTCTGTTGTTGCAGTTGGTCTTGAGGATCACGGTCTTTTCAGACTTGCAGATTCTGGTACTTCTCAGGACCTTGCTATGGCTGCTCGGCAGTCTTCTATCAGTACCCTTTGGCATCAATGTTATTGGCACTGAAATGTGCGCTATCTCTCTCAACTTGATCGTGACGAGCTTGTCCTCAGATTGCCAGAGATTCAGAGTCAACAACTTGGAGTTTGTGATGCATGCCAGGCTGGGAAGCAACATCGCACACCTTTTCCTGTTGGCGATTCATGGCGGGCTTCTCAAGTACTTCAGCTTGTTCATGTAGATATCTGCAGCCCCATGGCCACTCCTTCTGTTCTTGGGTCCAGGTATTTTCTGTTGTTTGTTGATGATTTTAGTAGAAAAATGTGGTTCTATTTTCTTAAAAAGAAATCAAAAGCATTTATTGTATTTTAGAAGTTTAAACCTCTAGTCGAAAAAGAGTCTGGGAAATCTATTATTGCTCTTAGGACAAATAATGGGGGGGAATTTTGTTCTAATGAATTCTTTAGCTTCTGTGATCTTCATGGCATAAAGCACCAGTTAACCACACCCCACACACCACAGCAGAACAGTGTAGTTGAACGTCGGAACAAAACAATCACTGAGATCGCTAGGTCTATGCTTGAGCACAGATATGTTCCGAAGAAATTTTGGGCAGAAGCAGTTAACACTGCAGTCTACCTTTTGAATCGGTCACCCACTGTGGTGGTCAAAGGAAAGACTCCGGAAGAGGCTTGGTCAGGTTGCAAGCCCATAATCAGTCACTTGAAGGTTTTTGGCTCTCTTGCCTATGTTTTGATCCCTGATGCATCTCGCACCAAGTCTGATGCCAAGAGCCAGAAACTCATGCTTGCTGGATACAGAGTAGTCTTCACAAAGCCTACCGCTTGATCGACATTGAGACATCTCGTCTCCTGTACATTTGTGATGTAGTCTTTGATGAACAACGAGGATCGTTCATGCCTGTCTCTCTTGTTCCCGATTCAGCAGACCAGCCTATGAAGGCTCATGATTTGGGAGTTCATCTTCCATTAGGTCCATCACCTGGGAGGGTCCAGCAGCTCAAGTAGCTCCAGTAGTACAGGTGAATCCTGTACAGACACCTCTAGCCTCTCCTCCAGGTTCACCTAGATATGCAGATGCTTCTCCTGAGTTTGATCCAGATTCTTTTGATGAGGAACTTGATCATAGAGCATTGCCTGATAATAATGTTGGTCTTCCTCCTCTCCAGCCTAAATGGTGGGCTAGAACACTTGCTGATCTTAGGGATGATGAGCTCATCGAGGGGAGAACTGCGCGGAAGAAGAGCAAGCCTATAGAGACTGTCAATATTGCTCTCATGGCCAACATTCACAGTGTGTTTGAACCACAAACATACTCGGAGGCTAAAGGCATTCTGAAGTGGGAATAGGCCATGAATTCTGAACGCGAGAGCTTGCTGAAGAATCACACCTGGGACCTTTCTGATCTTCCACCAGGGAAGAAACCCATTGGCTGCAAATGGGTCTACAAAATTATGTACAAGTCTGATGGTACTTTGGATAAGTACAAAGCTCATCTAGTTGCGAAGGGCTTCTCTCAGCATCAGGGCATTGACTATGAGGAGACTTTTGTTCCTACAACAAAAATGAGCACTATCAGATTAGTTCTAGCCATGGCAGCACAGTTTGACTAGCAGGTCCATCAGATGGATGTCAAGAGTGCTTTCCTGAATGGTGACCTACAGGAAGAGGTCTACATGATGCAGCCTCCTGGTTTCAAGGTTGCTGGTAAAGAAGACCAGGTTCTCAGACTGGTGAAAGCTCTCTATGGTTTGAAGCAAGCCCCCAGGGCATGGTACATGAAAATTGATAAGTACCTCAGTGATCAAGTCTTCCAGAGGAGTTCTTCAAACTCAAATTTGTACATCAAGACCACTGATAGTGACATCATCCTTCTGGGCCTTTATGTGGATGATCTGATTATCACTGGAAGTTCGACATCTTTGATTCAGAGAATCAAACAAAATTTATGCCAGTCTTTTGATATGACTGACCTTGGCCTCATGCATTATTGCCTCGGTGTTGAGGTTTGGCAGCAGTCTTCTGGTATATTCATTTCTCAGTCCAAATATACCAGGGCTTTGTTAGACAAGGCTCTATTAGACAAGTTTCATATGCAGGATTGCAAGCCTGCATCTACACCTATGGAGAAAGGTCTGAAGTTATCCGCTAGGTCTGATTCTCCTCCAGTTGATGATACTACATACAGACAACTAGTAGGTAGTCTCATCTATCTCTCTGCTACTAGACCTAATATTAGCTTCGCCATCAGCTACATTTCACGGTTTATGATAGCTCCCAAGGCTGATCATTTGATGGCTGCCAAGCGTGTGCTTCGTTATGTGAATGGCACTCCTGATTTTGGGATTCTCTATTCTCGAAGTCCTAATCCTTGACTCAGTGGTTTCACAGATTCAGATTGGACAGGCTCTCTTGATGATAAAAAGTCAACTTCTGGATATGTGTTTAGTTTGGGATCTGGTGCCATCACATGGACTAGTAAGAAGCAACAAGCCATTTCTCTCTCCTATATAGAGGCCGAATATAGAGGGACAACTAAGGTAGGGTGTGAAGCTGTTTGGCTTCGTCGGATGTTTGGGGATATGCAAATGTCACCAGCAGGACCGACAATTTGTTTGTTGATAATGAAGGTGTTATCAAGTTAGCACAGAATCCAGTCTTCCATGAAAGAACCAAGCATGCCAATATTCATTGCCATTATATTCGGCAATTGGTTAAAGACGGGACAATAAACTTGCAGTATGTTCCTACAACGGATCAAACTGCAGACATTCTCACCAAGCCTCTTGGTTTAGACAAGCTTTCCAAATTCAGAGGACAGCTTGGTGTAGTGGATAGATTAACCATTAAGGGAGGGTATTAGATTATTATTTATATTCTATTAATGCTTATCTTAATCTGTTTGTAAATATCCTATCAATATTAGAATGTTTCTAATATTTACTTCTCTTTAGATAGAATAGAAAGTTTCTATTCTTTACGATCGTTTCTTAAGGAAACATCGTTTCATTCTTTTGTATATATAGATCATTCGATCCGTGTTAATATTATTAAGATTTTTACCACAATAGCCTTCGCTTTCTTTGGGTCCATTTTAAGACCATCGACTGAGACAATAAATCCCAGGTACACTAACTCCTTCACAGAACTGCATTTCTTTAGATTAATCAGCAACTTTTCTTCCCTTAGCTTCTCAAAGACCCTATGAATATGCTCTTTGAATGTCTTACTGAAGATCAAAATATCATCCAAGTAAACAATAATGAACTTACTCAAAAATTCTTTCAATACTTCGTTCATTATCCGCATGAATGTGCTCGGTGCATTGGTTAGCCCAAGAGACATGATTAACCACTCATACAAGCTCTCCTTTGTCTTAAAGGCTATCTTCCATTCATCTCCTTCTCTAATCTTAAATTGGTGATATTCACTCTTCAGATCTATCTTTGTGAAGTACTCAGCTCCACTCAAGCAATCCATAATGTCATCCATCCTTGGCAAGGGAAACCTATACTTGATAGCAATCTTATTGACAGCCCGAGAATCTGTACACATCCTCCATTCTCCATTTTTCTTTGGTGCTAGTACTGCTGGTACAACACATGGGCTCAAACTCTGTTGAATCAACCCCTTCTGCAACAACTCTTGCACTTGCCTATTCAATTCTTCACTCTTTGTTGGAGTCATTCTATGGGCTGCCTTATTCAGCAAACTGGCTCTAGGAATCAAGTCCATTTGATGACTAATCTTTTTTATTGGTGACAATCCATCAGGTACATTATTGGATACAATATTCTGAAACTCATCCGACAAATCTGCAACTTCCACAGGTACATCTTCTACTTCCTCTTTATCAACTTTTAGAATTAAAGAAAAACACATATGCTCATGCTTCATGCCTTCTAGAAACTTCCTTCCATCAACTAAACATATTCTTGCATTACTACATACCTTTTCCTCTATTTCCTTCAATGGCTTCAGCTTGTGTCGGACTCCATCCTTTGTCGAGGAATAGGTATTTGCATACCTAACATGTACTACAGGACGATCAAAGTGCCATGGTCTCCCTGACAATAGATGACAAACATCCATAGGCATAATATCACACAATACCTCATCCTGATAATTTCCAATTTTAACTTTACCAGACACTGTTCATTGACCAAACCTTGTGATCCTTTTAACAACCAAGCAATCCGATAGGGATTCAGATCCTTTCTCCTCGCTAACTTCAATTTATCCCCCATTTCCTCTGAAACAAGGTTATCAATACTACCACTATGAATAATGACATTGCATACTTTACCATTACACTTATATCTTGTGCGAAACAAATTCTTCCTTTGCTCAAGCTCCTTTTCATCATTTATCAAGGCTCTTCTGGTAACAAGGACCTCTCCTCTTTCAGCATCTTCAGAATGTGACGACTTGGCATCTTCATCCACATGTGCAACTCGTGCATTGTCGTCTAGCCTTCTATTTGTTCTCCCTGGATGTTGGGGGCACTCATAAGCTCTATGTCCTCCACAATGGAAACACGTCCCACGAAAACCTCCTCTTCTTGGTCCTTGCCCTCTTCCTCTTGATCTCTTTTATTTTGATCGCGAGGGTTATAGAAATGATTTCCCCTCTGATTCTGATTGCTACTAGAGTCACCATTCTTCTTCTGATATTCATTTCGGCCTCCATAAGATCGTCCACTAGGCTTTCTACCACGACCTCTTCCACTTTGCTTGCTCTCAAACTTCTTCAATTTTTCTTCTACCTTCAAAGCAAATTGATGAAAAACACATATGCTCATGCTTCATGCCTTCTAGAAACTTCCTTCCATCAACTAAACATATTCTTGCATTACTACATACATTTTCCTCTATTTCCTTCAATGGCTTCAACTTGCGTCGGACTCCATCCTTTGTCAAGGAATAGGTATTTGCATACCCAACATGTACTACATGACGATCAAATTACTATGGTCTCCCTAACAATAGATGACAAACATCCATAGGCATAATATCACACAATACCTCATCATGATAGTTTCCAATTTTAACTTTATCAGACACTGTTCATTGACCAAGCCTTGTGATCCTTTTGCAACCAAGCAATCCGATAGGGATTCAGATCCTTTCTCCTCGCTAACTTCAATTTATCCTCCATTTCCTCTAAAACAAGGTTATCAATACTACCACTATCAATAATGACATTGCTTTCTTTACCATTACACTTATATCTTGTGCGAAACAAATTCTTCCTTTGCTCAGGTTCCTTTTCATCATTTATCAAGGCTTTTCTGGTAACAAGGACCTCTCCTCTTTCAGCATCTTCAGAATGTGACGACTTGGCATCTTCATCCACATGTGCAACTCATGCATTGTCGTCTAGCCTTCTATTTGTTCTCCCTGGATGTTGGGGACAATCATAAGCTCTATGTCCTTCTCCACAATGGAAACACGTCCCACGAAAATCTCCTCTTCTTGGTCCTTGCCCTCTTCCTCTTGATCTCTGTTATTTTGATCGCGAGGGTTATAGAAATTATTTCCCCTCTGATTCTAATTGCTACTAGAGTCACCATTCTTCTTCTGATATTCATTTTGGCCTCCATAAGATCGTCCACTAGGCTTTCTACCACGACCTCTTCCACTTTGCTTGCTCTCAAACTTCTTGTTCAATTTTTCTTCCACCTTCAAAGCAAATTGATATGCGTCTTCAATGATAGACATTCTTACCATTATGAACTCTTCTTGAATACTTGGCCTCAACCCATTTATGTAATGGGCAACCTTCTCCTTGTTGGCTTCAGAATGACCTGTTCTGATAAGGACTCAATAGAACTCTTCTGTATATTCTTGGACAGATCTTCTTGATTATTTCAACCCTTGTATTTTCTTCAACAAATCAAGCTCATAGTCAACTGGAATGAACTGTCTCTTCAATTTTTCCACCATTCGATCCCATCTTGTTATCTTCTCCTTCCCTCTTCTATTTCTCTCCAATTGAATCTCTCGCCACCAAATTTTTGCATGACCTTTCAGTGTGGCCTTTGCGAATCCTCAAATTCGATCCTCAAACTCAAAGTACTCTTCCATATCATTGATCCAATCGATCAACTCTTCTAGATTAAGATTTCCAGAAAATGTAGAAACTTCAATCTTTGGTCTCTTTCCAATCTTGGAAATGGCCCTAAAAAACCTAGCTTCATCAGGATCGTAGTCGTTTCTTGCTCATCTTCAAACTCTTCTTCAGATTCTTCACTTGCATCTCTTGCCCTAATATTGCATGGTTCCTTTACTTAACTCCTCTTGTAATGCTTGTACTTGCCTCTAGAGGACTCTAAAACCCTCTTCTGTCACACCCACAACTCTTCCACCACGGTTGCTTCGTGGAGGCATTTTCTGTACTTATCTCCCAGGTCCACAACCATAGTCCTGGTGCAAACTGCCTCACGTTCGACGATCTGTCTACACACTCACAAACCTCTGCTCTGATACCACTTGATGAAGGGTACTCCCCTTATTTAACCGAACACGCTCAACACAACAAGGAAATAAATAGAAAATTGCAAGAACAAAACAACTGCAAGAACAAAACACTTGCTTTCTATTATTTTCAATGAAATGACATTACAATATTCAGAAAAATAACATGCTATAGCCACATGGGCATTTTCATTACAATAATTTGCAAGACAGAGCCTTAATCTACACTTCTGGAACTAAACCCTGAAACCCCCCTTTTCCCTTTATAAGTAGCACAATTAACCACCTTAGAAGATTCTAGAAGTGAAAATTTCTATTTTGGTGCCCAGCGGTTCAATTTCCCGCCTTAAGTGATTTTCTCCCTCTTCCTTTTGTATTGAAACTTGAGTCCTGTTGGTCCAACTTTTGAAAACCATAACTTGTGAATTTTCAAGTCGATTGGCTATTATAACCCCATTTCGAAAATCCCACAATGTGCTCTACAACCTTGAATTTGTGAAGTGCCAACTGATCAAAGTTTGACCCCCTTCTAGAGCCTCTAAGGCCTTCAAAACTGAGTTGAAAGTTTTTGTACCACCCCGACAAAAAAAATAATTCAATATCTTCAAATCCAGACTTGATCTTGCCATGAAACTGTGCCGGCAGGCTTATATATCCAAAATTATCCTGCAGGGAAGCAATTGGAACTATCTGTGCTCAAATGAACAACTTACTAAAAATAGTAAACTTGTCAAAAATAGTAACCCTGTCCAAAGATAGCCCTTATTGAAAACTAGACAATATTTTTTGGTGATGCAAGATTGCTCTTACACCCTGGATGCTCCTGCATCAGCTGGACTCCTCTCGGTCAAGATCTGCCAAACGAACACCAACCAACCCAACATCTGAAGCCGCTGCATCCTCATCCTCATCAATCTGTGCTGTCTCCTCTAGCTCTACATCCCATCCTGCTGGTGGGCTCTCCTTGTACACATGCGTCTTGCGGTCAATGATATGCAAGGCACTATGTTCAACCACTAGCTTCTCTGCTCTACTAGAGGTATGTCCATTCCTCTTAAGAGAGTGGATGAAACGATAAGTAGACCAGTTCCTCTCTGTAGCTGAAGAATTAGAAACCTGAGATAACAGATGAATGACTAGTGTGGTAATCTTTGCTCTCTGTACTCCATGACATTTCCACCACAAAATCGGGTCATTTTGTACCATAGTTTATATCTATCTTTGCCGCATTTGAATAACCCTTAAGAGTGACAAATTTCGTTCACTCAATACGAATCTGGCCAACAGTATGATCATCAAACATCCTATCAATGCACTTTAAGAATCCTGCCTTCACCTCATCATCTTCAATCGGTGTAACTCTACCAGGCCTAGGTATGTACCACTTCGGATTCAATGCATAAGCAACCATGTGCAAGGGAGTGTTCAGCTTATCCCATCTACGTTGAATGATCGGCCTAATGTGCTCATTGTAGAATGCTAAAGTGGGGTTCTCTTGCACAACAACCCTCATCTGGTCAAGCATAGAATTGATGCACTCATACACCTCTCCAAGGGTAAGTGCATCCCCATCGCCATATTTGATCACTTGGAAAACCTGAGTAATGATAGAGACAATGTATTTTGCTTCACTCCAAAATTGATCACTCTTCACTATCTCCTTCACCCTCTTCCCTTGCTCTGTCTTGGCCTCTCCCCATCAATTCCACTCATTTGTCATAACCATGAGTTGCAGTGCCTCTTACAACTCAAGCATTCTCTCCAAGAGAATATAATAGGATGAATATCTGGTCTCAATTGGTTTCAAGAACTCCTTTGTCGCGTAGGTCCTGAAGAGTGCGTGTGAAGTGTGGTGGTTGTAGATAAACATCTACACATTTCTCGCATCGTTGATCACTCTTCTAATCTAGTCAATCTTCCCCATGTCCTTGAGTGCATTGTTCATGACATGCACACAATATGGAGTCCACCAAATATGTTTGTAGGCTGCCTCAATAAGCTCCCATGCAGCTTTGCACACATGTGCTGCATCTGTCACTACTTGGACCACATTTTGTGGCCCAATCTCCTCAATAGCCTCTCTAAGGACCTCAAACTGAAAATCGCCATCTTTGTGATGCCTTGAACAATCAATTGCCTTGAGAAAGTATGGGCCCTCTAAACATGTAACCATGATGTTTATGAGTGGACGATGCCTAATGTCTGTCCATCCATCCATCCATCCATAACTATGCTGTAGCAGAACTTTATCCAACATTCCTTAATCTACTCCATCAAAACATTGATCCTGGCATAGTTGTTATCCAAGATCATGGTACTCAAATTTGTGCTCACCTGGTGGCACATATGATGATCCCCCCTTTGCCACCATCGACATCATCTCCTTATAGTAAGGAGATCGAGTTACATGCAATGGGATGCCATTGGCAAAGAAGAACTTGCCTAATGTCTGTCCATCCATCCATAACTATGTTGCATCATAACTTAATCCGACATTCCTTAATCTACTCCATCAAAACATTGATCCTGACATAGTTGTTATCCAAGATTGTGCTACTCAATTTTGTGCTCACCTGGTGGCACATACGATGATCCCCCCTTTGCCACCATCGACATCATCTTCTTATAATAAGGAGACCGAGTTACATGCAATGGGATGCCATTGACAAAGAAGAACTTGCCAATGGAATCATCAATCTGATCCTTTAGTTGCACATTGAACAAATCAGCTATGGGGTTACTTCCTGCCTTGCGTTTCCCCTTGTTGCTGCCCTCCCCTGCCGCTTTCTGAGTGGATGAAGGTCTTGAGGCTGACCTGACATTGTTTCTTCTCTCTAATGCAATGTACGAGTAGAAACATATTGCTGCCCCTGCTCCCCTTTTTGGGATGATATGGTTTTGAATGGTTTAGCCTATTACCTCTACCTCGTAGGTTAATTGATATGGATAGAGGGTCTTCAAAGACAAATACTTAGGCGATCGGTGGCATCACTCCACTCCAATGCTTTGCTAGGTTTTGAATTTTACCTTGGTAGGGGTTTTTGGGCTCAAATTGATGGACTTACTATTTATAGTAAGTCAATGGTTGTTAGGGAGGGACCCTTAATATTTTTATTAAGGCAGTTGGGTTCACTGTGGACACAATGGTTAACTCCCATGTTTAGACGACATTGTGAAATAACGATTATTTGTGGAGTTATGTTATTTTAATTGTTAATAAAGTGATCACTTTATTAATAATTATTTATGAAGTGCAATTATAATGTTTTAAGTTCACTTTATGCGATGCAGCCATGACCCTCAATTAAAATCACTTAAAGTACATTTTATAATTACATGAGTTAAGCGCCCAAGTTGAAGACATAATATAAAGTTTTTATTAAAAACCCGAAAAGTGGATCGGAAATGGAATTAAAAGCACAAAGAGGATAAACCACTTGGTGAAAGTATATAAGGCATTCAAAGACAAATTGAGCTCATTATTGAATGATCATTCGACTTTGTCTTTTGGAGAGTTTTGAAGTTTGTGAAGAGAACCAAGGGTTTCTGTAGAAATCCGTCATTTACAGCATTGGAGATCGAGAATTCTTGAGTGTCTTTGCAGTTTTGAGGTTGTGAGAGATCAACCAAATTATTGATTAAGGAGAGCTTCATACAGAGGTTCTATTTGTGCGTAAAAGTTGAGGAAATATAAAGGGTTTGAGCATATTTTGAAAGTATATCAATTGTAGACCTAAAGGATGTGATGTCCCCTTTTTAAATAAAGATTTAATACATGATAATATTAAAATATTATAATAATATAAACAAAGACGATATAAGATTAAATAAGTTTTAATTAAAGATTTAAACTTATTATTTAAAAACGAAGAAAACCATCACTAGCCATTATCAATATTCTAAAATTCTTATAATTGTTAGTGGTATCTATCAAAAGATTAGTAATGTCGTTATCCTCGTTAAATTAATATCTTTAATTGGAATTATCATTAATGATTAAACAATGTTGACATTTTAATTAAATATTATTAATGAGTTATTAATAATATTAGAAATGTTATAGTTATTAATAATAATAAAAAATTAAAATAAATTATTTAATATATTAAATAAACAATTAAAAAAGTATTGTCATTTAATAAATTTATTAATATTATTATTATTATTAATGATCATTTAATAATAATAACATATACTATAATATATATTATATATATTATAATATATACTATAGTATATATTAATTAAGGGAAGCGGCTATTTGTTTTAAGTGGGGCCGCATTATATAGTCGCACCTTAGGTGGTGCGACTGAGTCGCAGCCTTAGGGCCGTGACCAGTCGCACCCCCTAAGGGGGGCGACTTGTGTGGAGGGGACGTGACTCCCCCTCCCACAAAATATATATAATAGTACATAAAAGAAAGTGGGGGTAACAGCAGGGAAAAAAAGAGGATAAAAACGAAGTGGGAAAAAAGACAGAAACCAGCATGTAGTCAGCAAGGATAGTTAACCAGTCGGTAAGAAAGCATTTCTTAATTTTGTTTATTATATATATATATATATATAAGGCTCATTAATAATTACATATAATAATTATATAATAGGCTCAATGGTAAACATTCTATCATTTATAATTACTTATATATATATATATATATAATGGGGATATATCTGCATTATTATGTGAATTCTAGAAGTAATAATACATTCTTGTATAAATATGAAATTTTCAGGAATAAACTTTAAATTGATTTTATACTAGTGTTGTGCATTTATGCTATTGGATACCATATAGAATGAACTATATATTCATTAGAGATGGGATTCCGAAAATAATATTGGATACCATATAGAATGAATTATATAATCATTAGAGATGGGATTCCTGATTTGACAATTCGAGGTTGGTATAGCCCTGTTGCCTAGATGATTAATTGGCAATTTGAGGTTGGTATAGCCCCGTTGTCAATGACAATTCAAGGTTGGTATAGCCCTGTTGCCCTAAAGAGATGAAGTGACAATTCGAGGTTGGTATAGCCCCTTTGTCAATGGCAATTCAAGGTTGGTATAGCCCTGTTGCCCTAAAGAGATGAAGTGACAATTCGAGGTTGGTATAGCCCCGTTGTCAATTTGAGATTGTTATAATCTCGTATAGGCAATATATATACTGATAGCCAGTCATATGCATATGCGTAGGCTTGGAAAACGGTGTCTGTATCCAAGAGAACCTAGGAGCAGTGCATGGAACGACGGCCGATAGCCCGATTGCTTAGAGTGGATCTTATATCCCTCAAGCCGAGAATCGGGAATTTGTGAAGCCCGACCTAGAGGCAGTTCCTAGGGTCAAATTCCCTTTACTAACTTAGAATAGAGTAAGTGTCGTATAAATATTGAGTAATATTTTGTACTAACGTTGGTTTTGCAGGGAATTATATAAGGAGAATAATTAGGGACATTACAAAGGATAATAATTGCAGCCATTGAAGATTGATTTACCAACATTTAATTGTAGAGCTTATACAACTGCTATAGGGGCGTGAACAGTACCATCACTTAATTTCATTATTACCAAAATTCATCTACAACTGCAGCCATACATTCATTTCCAGAATTTCATATATTTCTTGTCTTCATTTCTGGGTATGATGTTAAGTGAATTTCCCAAGCATTGGATGAAATCTGAATTGAACATATTGTGTTTGCAAATAAAACAATTGATCAGATTTGAAAATCTTTCCAATTTGCATTAACATTCATTGTTGAATTAATTAATTGCAGTTGCATATCATTTCTTGGAAAAAACATCTCAATATAAACACAAACATTGTGAGTTGTTGAATTGGATAACCTTAGGGGTTATTACAGTGGTATCAGAGCGTTTTCTTGCCATCTTGCAAGGTTGGGGTTTCCTATACAGTCACAACAAATTGGTCACCACAGGATATGATGGGTGATAGAAGGGAAGAAATGCTTAGCATGTTTGGGGAATATAATACTTTCCCTCAATATATTAAGAAATATTTATCTTTCTATTATTTCATGGACTTTGCATCCAAGACTGTAATAAGATTGGTTTGGTAAAGAGACAATATCATACGATAGGTCGTGATCTATTCGCAAGAAGAGATGGGTCACAAATTGACAAGCAAATTGTATCAAGTGATAAGAAGGTGAATTTGAGGAGGAAGTGGACATTAACAACACCCTAGAAGTCGTTATCAGCACTGCTAACAATTCTGATTTTTATGACAATAGTCATAATGTTGAGCCCACTCATTAGATAGCAACCATTCCAGGTGTGAAAGATGGATGTATGAAGTTCCCTAGTGTTGACACTCAAGATTTGGGTCTTAGAAATGAATTCTATGATGCAGATTCAAGCCACAAGAAGTCTGATTTTGCAAATCAGACCTTGAAAAATAAATCAGAAAATTCATTGGTTGGCAATGAGTCCCAAGACTGGGTTTTGGATGGACATGCAGCTACTGTGGAAGAAGTGTGCGAAGACATTGTCAAATCAGTAGTCTCTACAACGTCTTTTGAACCATCCTTTGAGGTACATAACAACTGTACCTTTAATGTTGATGTGTGCAAAGCTTTTGACACACATGTTGAAACTTATCAATCAGTGAGTGATGTTGAATCAACCTCTTATCATAGTGCTGATTACAAACCAAAAAATTGCATGGTAATGATTTGTCACAGCACCCTCATCATTTGATTGGTCAATTGAAGGTTAATGATGGTATGATTGCTACAGCCTTAGAGCATTTTGATGTTGCTTGGCAGATGTTGGCAACTTATGGTTGGAGTACTAATACTGATGAGCATTGTGATAGATGGTTTTCCCTTGCAGAGTTTCAGTGTAATATCCCCGTCATTAAATAAATACTAAATAATAATAATTGTATTTGGGTTCCAATTGATTTAGTTTATCTCGGGCCCATCTTTTATTTTAGCGTAGGTGTAGGTGTTGCCGTGTCGGCTTTATTTGTACACCTCGGGAGTTGTCTGACGGGTATTTATGACCGGTGTGTAGGATGTATTTCTCATGTTGAGTTTTGATATTTTATTTGTAATTGCGAATTCCTGTTGGAGTTCTGCTGTTTGCCATTTCGGAGGTGAAAGACCCTCCCTATTTGGTATTTGCAGTTTCGGTGGGATTCAACCCTCACCCTACTCTGCTTGTTCTTTGGTTCTAGATCTTGCAAATCTGAGTGCTATCATTATTAATATTATTCCTCTTTGCAAGTACTTGTTCCTTATTTGTGCTTCGTTGTTTAGTACCAGCAAATCCGTTGGAGTAACATCCAGTAGATTAGCGCAATGAAGGGAAGATTCTAAATCCGAAGAAGATTGTTTGTATGGCCTTGTTTCCCTCCATGGTACGGCTGTGATTTCTCCCACTGTACGGACTGTGGTAGGCACTGTACGGTCTGCTGACTCCACCGTGAGGATCCTCTTTCCCTCACTGTACGACACTAGCTTCATTTTCGTGCTGACCATCCAGCCACCGTACGACCCTTCATACCGTACAACCATCAACATCAACTGTACAACTTCCTCACATACCGTACGATCCCACACTTGCCGTACAACCTCTTCCTGACCGTACAGACATTGCAACCCTGGACGCTGTGTACGGGGCAATTACTTCACATTAGCTAAAAATCGGAGATCTCAGAGGGTTGGGGGCATTACAGTGGTATTAGAGCTAGTGATCTTGCCAGCCTGTTGGGTAGTGAATGCAGAAAGAGTTTCACGTATACGCTAGAAGGAGGTACCCTTCTCTCGACAGATTGGGGGAGCCATAGGATCCGACTGCTGCAGTTATGGAATTATTGAGGGAGTTAACCAGAAGTCAGGCTCAACTCAATGATACCATGATCAGAGGGCAAGAACGACAACTTATGGAAGAGACTTTGCAAAAATTAACTGAAGGAAGGACGAATAGGGAACAAAATGGACATGACGGCGATAACTTAGTCACAGGGAGAGAAAACTCTCATACACGCCCTCGACTGTCTATGCCTAAGTTTCCACCAAGAAATGAAGCGTCACAAAGGGAACTAGAGCCCACTTTCGCGGAAATGCAGGATCAACTAATGCGGGATTGGAGTCACGCGAATCTTGAGGGTGACCTATCCTTCAGAGATTACGTTAAACTGCGAATGAAATACTCATGAGGCAGTGGTCGCGGCTATTACAACGATGGTCTTCAACGAAAGATAGACAACGTAAATCTATCATCTTTTGAGGGAGCCGGATCAACAACTGCGCGGGCATGGGTACAGAAGACGGACACATACTTCGAGCTTAACTCGATGCCAGAGGAGGCTATCAAGTTTGCAACGCTCCACCTGGAAGGGATCGTGCACGAATGGCGGCATCATGATATGGTAACCCTCGGTCATGATCAAATAACGTCACACGCCGAGTTCATGGAGAGGTTGATAGACCGCTTCGACGAGAAAGATCCAGAACTTAATTTCAAGGAGCTCGCTAAACTGAAGCAGTCCGGGTTAGTTGACCACTACATTACTGAATTCCAAAGGCTATTCGTGCTAGTGACAGATATCTCAGAAAGGCGCTTGATTGTTAGGTTTGTTGATGGACTGATGGAACCTCTCAGAGGTTGGGTAAAAGGATTCAACCCCATCACGCTCACAGAAGCAATAAAAAAGGCATGCGATATGGCGACTTCTTCCTCTTCCTCTAGGAATTATTCACCCCAAGCCACCACTTGCTCCGAAGGAAAGAGACAACAGACCCCCGCCGAAGAAGCCATTGTTGGATGAGGCTACCAGGACAGGACTTGAGAAGAAGGAAACTCTGTTTCAACTGTAAGGAGCCGTGGGAACCAAGGCACCGATGTCTGGGCAAAGGACAAATCCACTACATTGAGGTGATGTCCGAAGGAGAAGAAGACCAGGAAGAATCCGAAGCCGAAGGGGACGGACAAGAAGATTATGACCATGCGGAAAAGATTGCCACACTGGTTCGTAGGGGAGGTGCCATTGTGGCACTTGCTGGCATCCTGAGGTGTATTGTGTTCCGCGCACAGGGTACGCTCCAGAGACAACAGGTTGTGGTAATGCTCGACAATGGGGCCACACTCAACTTTATTAACTCATCATTGGTCAACAGAAGAGATCTACGTACAGAGGCACATCAAGGGTTTGAAGTCAAGGTGGCAGGAGGAAAACTCTTGTCGTGTACCCATTTGGTTCCACAATTGAGCATCACCATGGGGAACCACACAGTAACAAACGATTTCTTCATGGTAGATTTGGATGACATGGAGGTTATACTAGGCATCCAGTGGATGGAAACTCTGGATGAATACACAGAGTTTCAAGAGAATGGAGTTCTCTTTCGAGGTGGATGGAAAGAAGGTGGTATTGAGGGAGATGTCTAACGGCGGTCCGAAGGAAATTTTGGCATGACGAATGGAAGCCATTATTAGACACGATGACGTCGTCTGGGCCACACACTGTTTGGTTTCAACCGGTCCTCTGAAGGGCCAACAAGCGTACTACCATGATGAAAAACTCCAGACGGTGTTGGACAGACATAGTTTGGTCTTCGCCGACATCCCACCTGGCATACCCTCACATTGGGGTTTTGAGCACACCATTGAGTTGGAAGAGGGAGCCAAGCCCGTCATCACCACTCCATACCACCATCAGGCCCAGTTCTAGTCCGTTCGCATCATCAGTGGTGTTGGTAAAAAAGAAAGATGGTACCATGCGGATGTGTGTGGACTATCGCGTGTTGAATAAAAAGACCATACAAAAAAGGTACCCTATTCCCAGGATTGACGAGCTTCTGGATGAGTTGCACGATGTCGTATTATTTTCCAAAATAGACCTCCGATCAGGCTACAACCAGATTCGCATGAGGGAACAAGATGTGGAGAAGACAACTTTCCGTTGTCACTACGGACACTATGAATTCCTGGTCATGCCATTCGGGTTGACTAACGCACCCGCTACTTCCAGTCCTGTATGAACCACATTTTCAGCAAACAACTGCGAAATTTCCTATTGGTTTTCTTTGACAAAATACTCATCTACAACAAGATATGGGAGGAACATATTAGGCATTTGGACGAAGTGCTAGGAATCACGAAATCATATCCCTGTCCGCTAAGAGATCTAAATGTGAATTTGGGATGACAGAGGTATTATATCTAGGACATATTGTCAGTGGCCAAGGTGTTCAAGTGCATCAAGAAAAGATCCAAGCCATTTTGGATTGTCCGTCTCCAACGACTCTCGCAGAGGTGCGCGTGTTCTTTGGATTATGCAGTTACTACAGAAGGTTCTTGAAGGGTTTTTCCCAGCTCGCCGCACCCTTGACCAACCTAATGAAGAAAGGATCTTTCCAATGGAATGAACATGCACAATGTACCTTTGACAAGTTAAAAGAAACCATGAGTTCCTGTCCGGTTCTCGCATTACCAGATTTCATTCGGCCCTTCATCGTAGAATGCGACGCATCGGGAGAAGGCATTGGGGCCGTACTCATGCAGGACCGTCATTCAATTGCATTCGAGAGTCAGAAACTCTTGAGAGTGGAGAAGTTGTATTCCATCTACAACAAAGAAATGCTCGCCATCATACATGCCCTGACAAAGTTCATAAAGTACCTCATGGGATCTAAGTTCGTTGTTTGTACGAACCACAATAGCCTGAGGTATTTCTTGGAATAGAAGGAGCTGAACGAAAGACGATAGAAGTGGGTGAGCGAAATCCAGGCGTTTGACTTCGATATTGAGTATGTTAAAGGGAAGAATAATGTTGTGGCTGATGCTTTATCAAGGAAGCTGCCATATGCTCGTTGTCTCAGATTTTGGCGGATTGGAAGGCATACCTGTTGGTCGAATATTCTAAAAACCCTTTTGCATGTCAGTTGATGGATGGCGAAGTGCATGATGAAAGATACAAGGTGGTCGACGACATCATTTATTATAAGGACAAGATTTATTTAGTGCTTGAATCCAAGATGAAAGAGAATTTTAAAGGAGATGCACGACTCACCCTTGGTCAGGCATCCAGGGTACCTAAAAACCTACAGACAAATCAGAGAAAGATTCTCCTGGAAGGGCCTCAAGAACGATGACGTACAATACGTTTGGGAATATGCTACCTATCAGCAGAACAAATCCGAGCACACACTACCAGCTGGTCTACTACAACCATTATCGATACCTGAGCAAAAGTAGGATAGCATCTCGATGGACTTCATCTCAGGGCTTTCCAAGGTGCAAGGGAAGGATTGTATCTTCGTGGTGGTCGATCGGCTGACTAAATATGCACACTTCTTCGCCATTTCCGTAGGATATTAGGCCACACAAGTAGCGAATCTATTTTTTCGTGAGGTGTTTCGCTTGCATGGTCTCCCTCGAAACATCGATAGCGACAGGGATAGCAGCTTCCTTAGCATCTTTTGGACATAACTATTTCGGCTTGCAGGGATGAAGTTGTCACCGAGCACCAGTTATCATCCGCAGATTGATGGTCAGACCGAGATCGTGAACAAATGGCTGGAAGGCTACCTCAGGAACAATGTTTTGGCAAAACAGAAGACATAGGTTAAGTGGTTGCATTTGGGTGAACACTGCTACAATACCATGTACCACATTTCGATTGGCATGGCGCCCTTCAAAGTACTGTACAGCTATGAGCCGCCATGATTTGTTGATATGGCACTCGACGATAGTCGCGCGTCAAGGGCCAAGGATTGGCTACAAGAAGGGTTGGACATTTTGAAGTCTCTCAAGGAAAATCTTCAGAGGGCTCAGAACCAGCAGAAGATGTATGCTGACAAAAACCGAATAGAGAGAAGTTTTGAAGTTGGCGATCTAGTGTACCTCCGGCTTCAACCGTACAGACAATCTTCCCTGAAGACATGTGGCAAGGACAAGCTGAGGCCACGTTTCTACAGACCCTACCAGGTGGTGCGGAGAGTAGGTGAAGTTGCCTACGAATTGGACCTGCCGAAAGGTAGTCGAATCCACAACGTCTTTCACGTTTCTTGCCTGAAGAAAGCTGTGGGTCAACACATCACGGTCTCAACAGATTTGCCACCCCTTGACAAAGGAGGAAAGTTAGTGTTAGAGCCAGCCGAGATCATCGACATTCGGAAGAAAAGGCTGAGGACACGCACGGTCAAAGAATTTCTTGTACACTGGAAGGATCTACCATTAGAAGATGCCACCCGGGAAGGCGAGCAGATTTTGGAACATCCCAGTTTGTGATTGCTTGAGGACAAGCAATATTTGGGACGGCAGGACTGTAATATCCCAGTCATTAAATAAATAATAATAATTGTATTTGGGTTCTGATTGATTTAGTTTATCTCAAGCCCATCTTTTATTTTAGCGTAGGTGTAGGTGTTGCCGTGTCGGCTTTATTTGTACACCTCGAGAGTTGTTTGACGGATATTTATGACTAGCGTGTAGGATGTATTTCTCATGTTGAGTTTTGATATTTTATTTGTAATTGCGAATTCCTATTGGAGTCCTGCTTTCCATTTCGGAGGTGAAAGACCCTCCCTATTTGGTATTTGCAGTTTCGATAGGATTCAACCCTCACCCTACTCTTCTTGTTCTTTGGTTCTAGATTTGGCAAATCTGAGCTCTATCATTATTAATATTATTCCTCTTTGCAAGTACTTGTTCCATATTTGTGCTTCATTGTTTAGTACCAGCAAATCCATTGGAGTAACATCCAATAGATTAGCACAACGAAGGGAAGATTCTGAATCCAAAGAGGACTGTCCGTACGGCCTTGTTTCCCTCCACCGTACGGCTTTGATTTCTCCCACCGTACGACTTCCTCACATACCGTACAATCCCACACTTGCCGTACCTCTTCCTGACCGTGCGAACATTGCACTCCTGGACGCTATTTATGGGGCAATAACTTCCTTTCAGCTGGAAATCGGAGGTCTCAGAGGGTTGGGGACATTACATTCAGGCACTTAGATATGCATTAGGGATAATGAAAAGTCATTACCTACAACTTTTATCAGATAGAGATCATCTTCTCATGCTTGATGACATCTATTATGATGCTCTAAAGGGGAAGGAAGAGGAGGTTGATGAGCTCACCTCTAAACTTGAGGTTACCAAGGGCTCGTTGAAGAGCACTCAATTGGCCCTTCAGGAGTCTAAGTTACTGATTGATGAGCTTATCGTGGAGTTGAGTTTGGCACAGTCTTCACCATCTTCAGCTATAGTTCAGGTTTCCATGGTAGCAGTTGGTGGGCATCTTATATCCATGGATTTTGGTTGTGAGCAGGTTGAGGATGTGGCTACACCTATCACAGTTATAGGTGCAGTTGATACAGATGGGATGTGTAAATCTGTTGAGAGTAGTAGAGAACCACATGTTGCACTAGGTTCTCCTGTGGTTACATCCACCGCAGGTGTTGTTGGCGATGAGTCAGATGACGGGGTTTATATTCAGAACTATGACAGTCAACCATTGACCGAGGTAGGAGCTTTTTATCGTGACTTCATAGGGAGGTGTACTCAACACTTCTTTTTTGATCCACATGTGTAGGACTTGATGATGCATTAATGTGGATTGGTTCCGAGGTTGTACCATCCTTTGTGGGATGGGTACTCACCATCTTCATTAGATGGAAGCAATAGTTGCAAGTATTCGACTCCATCTTCGGTGGGGAGTTACTTGTAGAGTTAGCACATCCATGGGAGTCTAGCAGTGGTTGGAGATAGTTGTGGTGTTGCTGACACCTTCCGTGATTCGTATCTCCACATAGCATATGGATGTGAGTTCATTTTTCTTTGGAACCCAAGTGATGACAGGGTTAGCACTGCAGTTTGGGCAGGTCCCATTGGTTGGCTTCACCATTTTTGACATGATGAAGTTGAGATCAAAGTTGAGTAGTAGAAGTTTGAGGATGTTTTTCTTGGCAAGCTTGTATTCAAAGTTTTGGATCCTTCCAGTGCATCGAGATTTCAGACAAAGTTCACTGAGGAGTTTTCAGGTGTTTACATAGTGAGCAGTGCCGATAGTTTTACTTTTGATCCTCATGTGCATGACCCCTTTTGGATGCATAGTTTAGTTGCGCATGTGTTAGATAGCGTGTATGACAGTTCACCTTGCGCAGTTTTGAGAAGTAAACTTTGTTAGCCTTCTGAGTTACTTCCCTTTGAGTTATCTCCTCTTGCGACACCAGTTGTCTGTATTGATTTGGTTTGGTAGGTACTATCAGTTATTTTGGTGTTGGTGTTACAGGAGTTAGTTGGTATCAATAAGCACATTACACAGTTCTTCCCTTGGTTCCTGGGTGGAAGAGTGTGTTATTTTATTTCCGAGATTGATTGGGGCAAGCAATTTTAGGGAGGGCAGACTGTAATGTCCCCTTTTTGGGATGATATGGTTTTTGATTGGTTTAGTCTATTACCTCGACCCTTGTAGGCTAATTGATATGGATAGAGGGTCTTCAGAGGCATTTACTTGGGCAATTGGTGGCATCACTCCACTCTAGTGCTTTGCTAGGTTTTGGATTTTACCTTGGTAGTGGTTTTTGGGCTCAGATGGTTGTTAGGGAATGACCTTACTATTTTTAGTAAGGCAGTTGGGTACACAGTGGACACAATGGTTAACTCTCAAGTTCAGACGGAATTGGGGAATAATGATTATTTGTGGAGCTATGTTATTTTAATTATTAAGGAAGTGATTTACTTATTAATAATTATTTATAAAGTGCAATTGTAATGTTTGAAGTTCACTTTATGCGATGGGACCATGGCCCTCAATTAAAATCACTTAAAGTACATTTTATAATTACATGAGTTAAGCACCCAAGTTGAAGACAATATACAATTTTAATTAAAAACCCGATAAGTGATATTGAAATGGAATTAAAAAGCACAAAGAAGATCGACCACTTGGTGAAAGTATATAAGGCATTCAAAGACAAATCGATCTCATTATTGAATGATCATTCAACTTTGTCTTTTGGAGAGTTTTGAAGTTTGTGAAGGGAACCGAGGGTTTTTGTAGAAATACGTCATTTACAACATTGGAGATCGAGAATTCTTCAGTGTCTTTGTAGTTTTGAGGTCGTGAGAGATCAACCAAATTATTGCTTGAGAGCTTCATACAAAGGTTCTATTTGTCCGTAAAAGTTGAGGAAAATATCAAGGGTTTGAGCATATTTTGAAAGTATATCAATTGCAGGCCTAAAGGACAGTGATTGCAGTCATTGAGATTGATTTACCAACATTTAATTGCAGAGCTTATACAACTACTATAGCGGCATGAACAATATCCACTACAATGATCCGCTACAGTGGCGTGAACAATACCAACACTTAATTTCAGTATTACTAGAATTCATCTACAGTTGCAGCCATACATACATTTCCAGAATTTCATATATTTCCTGTCTTCATTTTCCGGTTATGGTGTTAAGTGAATTTTCCAAGCATTGTCTGAAATTTTAATTGAGCATATTGTGTTTGCAAATAAAATAATTGATCAGATTTTGAAAATCTTTCCAATTTGCATCAGCATTCATTGTTGAATAATGAATTAATTAATTGCAATTGTATATCATTTCTTGGCAAAAACATCTCAATATAAACACAAACATTACAAGTTGAATTGGATAATCTGAGGGGTTATTACACCTGCATCTGCTGAATTGTTTGAACCTGTTGCCTAGTAGACAAAGTAGTAGGCATTGCAATTGCATCGTCTTTAGGAACAGCCCAAAGCTTGTTGAACTCAATTCGGTACTTGATATTTTTAGGATCTAGCATAAATTTACATGGATCACACCGTGTCCTTTCCAAAAGAGAAAGTGTGCATTGACTCTAGTGATGTTCCCATACCATCCCAACTACAAATGTTGCATTTCCATTTTCTTGTGCCACCACTTGATGGGTTTGGTATTGTTGTTCTTGTTGCAAATTGTTTGAGAGGAGACTTGGGATCATAAGGACCCCAAGAAAACTGTGTCAAAAGCTCAGAGGGGCAATCCATAGAAGCTGGTCCACTAGCCATGGAACTAGATTGGGCATCTGTAATGTCCCCTTTTCAAATAAGAATTTAATCAATTATAATATTAAAATATTATAATACAAATAAAGTCGATATATGATTGAATAAGTTTTAATTAAAGATTTAAACTTATTATTAAACGAAACAAGCACGATATAGGATAGCATCACTAGTCATTATCAATGAAGTCAATGATAGACAAATGTAAGAATAAAACTATCAAATACAAAATAAGTCGGGTGTAATGGCCCTTGGGATTACAAATGGATAAATAGATAATGAACTATCTATGGTGAAATATCTTGTATATATATATATATATAAAATTTATGAAGGTTCCTCATCATTTAAGGTATTTCATATATACTTTAATATATTAATAACACATTAAATGTATGAATGCAAATATAAATATTAATATATTAAATTTATAAAAAACATTGTACAAAATATAAATATTAATATACTAATACTATAATGATTAAAAGGTTAATATATATATTAATATTGATTAATATTTTTTTTTTTTGGCAAGCTCTGCCTAGGGGGTAGTACCCTTTGTATTGCTTAAAAGAAAACGGTACATAAGGTGGCCCCAACGCCTCTCCTTCAGAAACAAACGTTAGTGGTATAGATACATAATACCACTGCCTATTGACATCAGTCTAGCTCCTATCCCTTCTGGGAAAAGTTGCTCATTCTCCTGCAAGAGCGCCTCAAACTTCGCCAAACTGTATTCTTTAATGATCCTTGCTTTGTAAACGGTCCAAGCCTTCTTCATCAGCTTTTTCTTTCCCTCGCTTGCAGACAGAAAAGATCCAGCAAGTATCTCGATGAAGGCTGTAATTCTCCCACCGCTTCCGCTATCTCCGTGTAGTATTTAGGCGTAGTCATTCTACGTAACATACCGAAAATAGTGATTAGATGCTCGCTGACCTGCACAATCGGTTGAAGCAAGTCCTCTAAGAGTCTGCCATCGTGGACATGCCCACTCGCCCAGTATTCGATGCCCTGTATGACCGCTATGGTTTCCAACTCCTGATCATTGGCCTTTCCGAAATTCCTCTTTATCTGCTCTTCCGACCTTTCGTTCAAATTTGCCACCTTACTGCATTGGCAAGTGATTCCCATATGATCTGCCATAGCTGGACTGCAAAAACATGGAAGCCTCTCCACCCATAAAAAGAAAGGGATTTGTCCTATGTCTGTCGGCTCTCTGCCTCACGAGAAAAAGGAGAGCAGGGAAATCTGAACAGAGAGATTTATTCGGACAGGAAGGAATAATCCTTTCGTTGAGGAATGCAGCGTGTCCATCTGTGGCCGGCTCGTGCCCCTGACAGCCATCCTTTCTTCGCTGTCGCGCCGGCCAGGGCAGTTCACCTTACCTGATGCCGTCCTTCCGAATGGATTTTAAATCTGCCGAAATGATATCTTGCAGATCAAGTTGCATCGAATCGTCTTGTCCGATCGCGAACTCTGACATCTCATCCACACTCTTATTCGTCAACAAGTCCGCCACCCTGTTACCTTCGCGAAAGATGTGTTGCACCCGAAAGTCATCCAATCTGTCTAGGAGCTCCTTAATTCTAGGAAGCCAACTTGCTAGACGCCAGTTTTGGAAACTGTCTTTTGGAACTCCGTTAAGCACAACTAGGGAGTCTCCTTCAATAATGAGTTTTTTAATACCATTATTTACGCTCCAACTGAGTCCGATCTCTAGAGCAGACAACTCTGCCATATTGTTTGTAGTGACTCCTATGTATTTATCCATGGCATGAATCACACTTCCACGCTCGTCCCTGATAACAGCTCCTATTCCACTTTTACTAGGATTGCCTTTGCTGGCACCATCAAAATTCAATTTCTGCCAACCTGCCTGTGGAGTTTGCGATGTTACATCTTGTCTTTTGGCCTTTTTATCATGAAGCTTATGCTCCCCGCAAAATTTAAAAGACCATCTAGATTCCATTTCCAAGTCCCATTAGGATTGGAACTTGTAGCTGACCCCCTAAATCCTGTTGTTAATAACTTCCTCAATGGCTGATTGTATCTTGGCCTTAAGGTTGGAACTCTCCAAACTCTTCTCTTTAAATATCCGTCGGTTTTGTTCCTTCAAAATATGCCAAACCAGCAGAGACGGGCTGATGATCCAAAGGATACCCCACTTAGAATGTTTCTATTCCGTAGGCCAAGAGAAGATGAACTCCTTGAATGTTGCATTCCTCACCGCTAGCCACTGAAGCTTATCGAGAATCCATTCCCAGCAACACCTAGCATAAGGGCACCAGTATAGAAGGTGATCAACTGTCTTTTCCGCCTGTCTACGTAGCACACACCAACTTGGTCCTGAAATCCCAATTGTTCTGAGTCTATTGCCTGTTAGAATTCTTCCATGAAGGGCTATCCAGAGGAAGGCACTGCCTTCGGTAGGGGCCATTTCCCCATATAGAGAGAATTCGGTGAATAGTTGCTATGCGATCTTTCTCTTTGTAGTTCGTATCCAAGCTAAACTGAATACTTTCGCGATTTGGAGGCACTCCAAATCAAGCTATCTTCTACAGTCGATCTAACCACAATTTTGTGAGATAACAACTCTTTAAGGGTGCCAGAGTTAATATTGGAGCTGTCTCCAATGTCTCGCCACCTCACAATGGAGAACATGGATGACGAGGTACACATGTAGTCAGCTACGTATTTGCCTTCTACGGCCTCCATCTGATTCACTCATGTTTTGTCTGAAAATGCCTCTGCCAATGGCAACTCGCCATTCCATGAATCCCGCCGAAATTTGGCTCTCCTCCCATTGCCAATTTTCCAAGAAAGATGTTCTGTGAGCAGGTTGCGACTGTTCCATATTAACCTCCATATGGGAGACCCTGTAGGCGAGTTAGCCACCGTCAAGATTTTGTCCAGATTCCCAGAATCCAGGTATTTCGCTGCCATAACTCTGCACCAAGGTTTATGAGGGGAATAAAACATGTGCCAAGCCAATTTGGCTCCCAACGCCTGATTTTGAAGGCTCGTCTTATGAAGCTCTGCACCACCCTCTTCTTTATGCATGCAAGCCACATCCCAATTAATCAGGTGGACTTTTTTAATGTTTTTCGATCCTTCCCAAAGGAATTTTTTCATCATACCATCAATGGCGGAAGAAGCTCTGTTGGTAATCTGATATACAGACAGGTAATATATAGGAATAGCTGCTAAGACTGATTTGATCATAAGAATTCATCCCGCTTGAGACAGCCATCTGTTCTTCGATGAGGAGGCTTTTTGACGGCATTTGTTCAAGACTTCTTCCCAGAGCTTACTGTCAATCCTGCCCGCATATAGTGGAACCCCTAGGTAAATGATTGGAAATTCACCTTGTTCAAACTCCAAAGAATTGGAAATGGAGGACCGCAATCTCTTTCTGGTATTAAGGAAATATACCCTTGATTTAGCTTTGTTCATACTTTGACCCGATGCTACTTCGTATTGAGATAGAACCTGCTCAATGACCTTGGCTTCCGTGATCGAAGCTTCCCCAAACAGGATGGTGTTGTTTGCAAACTGTGAATGAGTTATAGCCCCCAAGCTATCATGAATTGAGATCCCTCTCCATCTACCCAGGGTGGCCTGCTGATTAATGCTTCTTCCCAGGACTTCTGCCATCAAAACAAAAAGGAAGGGAGACAGGGGATCACCTTGTCTAATGCCATTAGTGGCTTTGAAAAAGCCGCAAACTGATCCATTAATAAAAATAGAGAAATGAACAGAAGAAATACAATGTGTTATACACTGAATCCAGCCTTTGCAAAAGCCAAAACGAACCAACACATTAATGATGAAATGCCATCGAACCCTGTCGTATGCTTTGCTAACATCAAGCTTGACAATCATACCTACCTTTTTATTAGTATGAACGCTGTGAATGGTCTCACCAGCCATAATGATGCTGTCCGCGATCTCACGCCCAGGAACAAAGCCATGTTGCTCTCTCGAGATAAATCTGCCAAGCGGCTTCAATCTATTCACCATTGCCTTGGCCACTATCTTATACAACGCGTTACATAGCGAGATTGGATGGAAATCGTCCATGGACGAATAGTCTTGTTTTTTCGGGATCAAGGCGATGACAGTATTGTTAATCTCTTTGACAAACTGCCCCTTCCTCCTAAAATCTTCTACCACCTTATGGATGTCGTCCCCCATGAATTTCCAACATTTCGGAAAGAATTCCAAAGAGTAATCGTTCGGTCTTGGGGCTTTGAGCGGGGGGTTATGAAAGGTGGCTTTCTCAATCTCCAGTTTACTAAAAGGACGCATTAAATACTCATTATCTTCGTCTATCACTAAGCGGGGGATCACCTCCAATAAAGATGCAGGGCATGTTTGCAATGAGTTCGGAGATTCCTCGAGGAGATTTTTGAAGTGGTGGACCGCTGTATCTGCAATTGTTTCTGCCTCGTTTCGACAAATGCCTTGAGTGTTGATAATCCGGAGAATCTTGTTCTGAGTACGTTTGGATTTCACCGATGCGTGAAAGAATTTTGTATGCTGATCACCAGCACTGATCCAATTGTCTTTGGATTTGTCCCGCCAATATACTTCCTCTCTGAGCAATAGCTCTGCAAATTCATCTTTTAAGGCTTTTTCTCTAATAAAGTCTGCATTGGAAATCCTCGCAAGGATAACTGTTTTGTTCAGATTTTCCAATTCTTCTTCCACTCCGGTCTTTTCGGAGAAGATATTCTTGAAGGACGACTTATTCCATATTTTAATCTTATTTTTGACCCATTTAAGTCTTTTCACAAACACAAAACTCGGGGTGCCCTTGAAGATGTTACTGTCTAACCACCATCTCTCCAGCAGTGGTTAGAAATCCTTATCTCTCCACCACATATTCTGAAATCTGAAGCTTCCGCGAGAAAGTTGTTGAGACACTTGGAAACTGAGCTGAACAGGAAAATGATCAGAGAGGGATAGTGGAAGGATGCTTGCCTCCAAATTGTTATATAAATCCACCCAGGAAGGTCCAACCCAAAATTTGTCCAGTCTCTCGGATATTCTAGGAAAGTTTGCTCTTCTGTTAGTCCATGTATATTTGCCATTATTAGGAACCACATCAAACAGATGATTCAATGACACAAAATCCTTGAAATCCTCCATAATTTGATTAGACATTCTCAGACCACCATATTTGTCATCTAGATCCAACAAAGCATTAAAATCTCCTGCCACTATGAAATTGTCACAATCGAGGGAAACAATCTTAGAAGAGATATCTGTCCACAACTGGAGTTTATCCTCTGTTTTAATCGGTCCATAAACATTAATGATAGGAAAGGAAGTCTGAGTTTGTTTACAAATTGCAAAGCCAAAAAGGCATAGATTCAATTTCTCGAGAGCAGACATCTGAATAGTGGCCAGATTTTAAAGAAATCCAAGCCCCCCCGCTGCGCCTTTGGCAGATTGGAAAAAACCTTCCCAATTCTTGCAAGAGTGAAGAAAGCTGATTGCTTTGTCTAAACATAATTTGGTCTCTTGAAAAAGAACAATGTCGCTTTCTAATCTAACCAACGCTCATCTAACCAAGTGTTGTTTGTCAAGGGCTGATAGGCCCTTGACATTCCACACGAGAATCTTCATGGCTCTCCAAGGGAGACCCCTGCTCCCTTGGATTTTTTCATGAAATCAAAAACATTAATGATACCTTTTTCCTTCGCACGTGCTTCTCTGCACTGTTTATTGGTTCTCCTACCCCTGGCGCCTTTAGCCTTTCCTAGTAGAACATTGGCCAATAGACTGATGCTCCTGTGTTCAATGTTATCCAACGCATCTGCCGAAAAGAGATCATCCTGTGAAACTCTATCATACTCTATCTCAGAGTCCGAGCGTGCTTGATAGTCTACATCCTTTGAGCGATGATCCCTAGGTTCCTTGATCTGAGGAGAGGCCGAGCATTCCCCTATCTCCTTACTAGCATTCAAACTTAGGCTCTGATCAGGATGAGTCTCAATGTCCTTCTGCTGTGGAACAGTTGGAGTAACCGTTTTTTGTCCCCTATCCTTCTATACCCAAATTTTGGTTGTCTTGACGCGACCCTTGGTAGCCAAATTACCACGGCCATCACCTCTATTCCTCGAGTCTCCGAAGGGCTTGACTTCAATTTCGACCTGTTGTCTCCATAATTTTCCGACCGATTTCAAATTGATGAATGTCGGAATGGTTTGTACTGCAGCAAGTTTGATCCTGGCAAATAGATAAGAGTCGTGCTCTATGATGTTTTCATCTACTTCTAGCAAAGTGTCGAGCGATCTGCCTATGCATTCCAGACAAGCCTCCCCCCAATACTCTAATGGGAGATTATATAGCCTAATCCAAATCGGGTCTTTATAAACTCCTAAGGGTCCCAGATCAAAACTAGCTTGCAATGGTTGTAAGTACAATGGATTGGAATCGAAGAACCAGTTTTGCTGATTAAGAATTTTAATTTTATCTTCTTCTTCTTTGAAGATAACTATAAAAAAATCTTTAGGGATGAATTTAATCACCAAATCCTTGCTCCAGTTATCGAAAACCCAGGCCCTAATTTGAACTCTGGATTTCCTTCCACCGATGAAGCGTCCGATAATTGCCAACTTTTCCCATATCGCCGCTTCCAAATCAACTTCTTTCGGAACTTCAACAATGACCTCTTTGGTGGTCTGTAGGACGACATGTTCCTTTCTATGGTCTCCCCCTCCGACTCCAGATCTATGCACATGTCGTGCCTCCTGGAAGGAATTGAATCCATTAAAACTCTTCTCCCCTCTCCAGAGCCGCCTCCTCTCCCCGCTCCTCATTTTCCTAATATTGATTAATATTAATATTAATATATATTAATATGATTATAAATATTAATATCGAAGGCACATAATATTAATAAACTATCATCGAACGGTATTTTAATATCGACTATGAGTCGATTAAAAAAAAGAATCAACATGGAGCCATGTCTACGGAGAGACATGACCCCACGTAATGTGGAGTCACGTCTATCCGTGGACATGTCTCCACTGTGGGTGCATATATATATGCAGACCCAATCGGGTTGAGAAGGGGAGATGAGAGGTAGGGAGTTAGAAAATACAGTGCGGGTGCGATAGAAGCTGCGCTGGTCAACAGGCAGTCTGCGCACCAAGACAATTTGTCATTTATGGTAAGTATTAACCTTTATTATATATATATATATATATATGTGGTAATTATTATTCAATAAGGTAATTGTTATTCAAACATAATGATGATTCCAAATTCAGAATAAATAAAATCAGATTTATAAAAAAGGTGTTTACAAATATATATATATATAATCAGGGTGATTGATGATATATATCAAGATATATAATATACACATTAAGAGATATAGATATAGTAATTATATATTATAATAATAATCAGAAATATATAAATGTATTATTGATAAGAGATCATATATCCATATACATAAGCATACAAAAGAAAAATGCAATAAGATATATACATTAAACAACTAGAATCGTACTGGATCAGCATACAGAATTTTTGTAAGTATATATATATATATATAAAATTCAGATTTATGAATATAAAGAAATTGAATACAAATATAGATGAACAATTCTGATATACAGGAATAAATTATAAGTATTACAAATTGTATATAGATATATATTTCAGATTTACAGTTATAAATTAACTATAAAGAATTCTTTCATTAAATTATAGATAATATGATGTTAAGTTTTATGAAATTCAAATTATTAAAATATGATTAAAGAATTGTGACTCTATTATTACATAGAGATTCTAAAGGGGGATCAGGACCCCATTGTGCCAGTGTATACTGATGACCCACATATGCATATGTAATTAAGCCTTGGATAGGGAATGTCCCTACCAAGAAGAGGAATGGGTCATTTATTGACTAGCCTAAAAGCCTTGGACAGAGGACGCTCTTCCAAGAAGAGGAGTGGACCCAATAATGGTCAGCCTATAAGCCCTGAGTGATACGCTCCAGTGGACGATGGCAAGATCGGGCCAAAGGATTATAAAAGATCCTTATTAAGGTTATGAGCCCGACCTGGCAGACTCCGCTCAGGAAGTCCCTAAGGATGCGCTCCAAAGGACGACGGCAAGATTTAATCAGAGGAACAAAAGGGTCCTCATTAAGATTATGAGCCTGACCTGGTAGACTTTCTTTTGGAGACGTTAGTATTGGGGTAGATAGCTAGTTAATTAGTTTTTTTTGTATATATTTATCTTCAAATTGTTCTTGCTAATATCTCTTTTGCAGGTTTACCTTTAAAGAAATGAACCCAAAATACTGGGGACATTACAACATCTAGATCAGCTCCCTGTTCACTCTCCTCAGGCTCAACCTCATATTTTGATTGAATTCAACTCTGAGACTGAATTTCCATCTCATCTCCACTCATATCATGACTATGAGGGCTCATTGTGTGATGACCCCCTTTTTAGCAAGTACTGCAGTGGCTTGGTCAGCTCATCATCATGACCCTCGTGAGCTGATGCCTGGGTTTGAGGGTTCCAGTGGCAGACTTCCTATTTTTAGTAAGTTAGTTTAGTCAGTTTCCCTTTTTGGCAGGGCAGTATCGGTAGTGGTCAGTTTTCCAGACAATGTTTAGTCTGTACAGTTCCTTGATTGGGGACTTACTATTTATAGTAAGTCTAATTTTGACAGTTGTTATTTTTGGCAGTACAGTTACAGGCCATGAGATCAGTCGCTTCAGTAGGATACACAGAATTCATCGTCAGAATCATATTTGATAATTAATGGTGTTAATTAATAACGACATGTTATTAATTAATAAAAGGTTATATTATTATAATAATAATAATACTTTATTATTATGATTTAAGAAGTTGATATTATGAGGAATGGTTAACTGATGATAGTTTTTGGAAACTATTGTATCTGAGATGTTATAAATACAAGCTCATTTGTGGAGCTAATCATCGAATATTGTTTATTGAAATTGTTCTTGGGAATTGTTCCTAATCTTCTGTGCCCTAGCTGAAGGGTCAAATTAGTTTCCTAGTAGACTGATTCTGCTGGAGGTAATCATTAATTGGTTGCTGAAGTATAACCAATTCTACTCCTTACTGTGTTGCCTGTGACTGGAGGAAGGGTTCAATTCTGAATATTGAATCATCATTGAACTGCGACCTGCTCAAGAGGTCATTGTTTGTTGAACTGGGAGGAGTAAAGACTGGTTTCGAAATTGTATGCTAGGCAAATTCTTAGTAATTTACGCCATGAATGCTTGTTGCTGGGTCTGAATTGAGTTCTAACCCACATAGAGGAGGCCACGCGTGGAATTAGCAGCTAAACCCCAACAAGGAGAGGCTGCCGCTGCTGCTACAGTGTAGCCGCACTTACATATAGTGTCGCAGGTTGCAAGTTGGAAGCACCAACACCCCACGTCAACACCAGAAGGTCACGCGGGTGGGTTTCTCTTGAACCTTGATTCAGTCCACTCCCTACGCCAACAGCATCAGGGACGTCAACAATAGCTGGCATCATTGACGTCTATAGCAGCCGTCCATATACGTTTAGCAGCAGCAAGACTTATCAAGTGCGAATCAATGCCAGGTTCATTTTGAATTATTTAATGAATGAAGGAATTGTTGTTAAGAGTTGTAATGCTTCATTAGAATAAATCAGTTAATGCATGAAAAAAAAATCAGAACTTCCTAGTTGTTATCGAAATACTTGAATTATTTGATTTATGTTTTATATGGATTCCGGAAGGGACAAGGAAAATTGATTAAAATAAACACCAGCCATTTGCATATTATAATTTCTTCAAGGAAGGAATAGAGTCTACAGTTGATTTATTTGATAGAGCCAGTCAGGTTCAAACACAGTGGTACTAGAACTTGCTTGCCAACTGTTTGACAAAATGTCAAATTTAGGATGTGCATGGTAAATTGATTAAAATTTCATGGTTTAAAGATGAGGTTTTAAAATTTGCAACACCAACTCTGCCCATACCTGAATACCTTCCACCGAGACCAACCTCTGATAAATTGTCCCGGGTGTATCGACACTGCAAGTGGTCCAACTTGCAACTGCCCACTCCGTCTGCGAAGGATGGTACTAACCCATCCCATAATGGATGGTATGAAATTGGAGCCAACCCACATCGATGTAAATCCTCCCCCTGTGGGTCGAAAGTCAAATGATAGGCATACCTCACAATATAGTGCTGATAGAAAGCCCTAACCTCTGTCAAGGGCTCATCACTAGCAAACTGGGAATCAAGAGATGGCTCCAAAATCGAACTCAGCAAAACTGGTCAGACAGGGTCCTGGGTGACCCTCTCAGCAAACCCAACCTCAAAATCTCTGTGGGGGAGCATCGTAGTCAAGGTACCTACAATCTCTCTCACCAAACGCCGAATAGCACTAGCACCTCGGATGAGAACACCCTCTGAAGCTCAGTAAGATCCCTCATGAAATTCTGAACTCTCAAGAAGGTGATCCAAGAATGACTCTATGCAGTAAAAATTATGTGGAAGCATCAACCTGCTTCCCTGCAACCCACATCTGATCCTCCTGCAAATGTGACACTGCCATTTGTCTACTGTCACCAGCTGTATGTAATGTGGTAATAGATTTGCTTCCAGCAACGGGAAGCAAATCACCATGAGAGCTCGTCCCCACTGATGCCCTCACCTCCTCTGCTTCTACTGCACCCATATCTCGGACGAATGGGTCAGCCACATCATCACATCCCACATCTCTAACTGTAGAAGCAAACTCACCACCAACCACCTCAATGTGCAACTGAACTGGGTCTGGGGTTGGTGTGGACCGAACATGGTCCAACTCTATGGTCACTTCCTCCAATCGGGACTGTGACTCTTGTAAAGCCAACTGAGTGCTCTCTAAAACCTCGGAAGTCGTGAGCTCCTGAGTAAGCTCACTCATCTCATCCTCTCTGTCCAAGAGTGCCTCATATGCTGTACCTCCCCACTCTACTAGGTGATCTCGGTCAGCCACCAACTGGAGAAAATCTTGTCTCAGAATCCTGACAGCCTCCCGTAAGGAGTGAATCTCTGTAAGGGACAAGTAACAACTACCATGCTCCTCATCCATAGGAGAACCCCATCCGTGAACAGCTAGCAGCTGCCGTGCATCATCAAAATGCTCAAATGCAGTAACAATATCACGCTCACTGACTCTCAACTGACTAGTCACATGATGACTCTGAATAGTTGGTCTCCTATGCAACACCTCTGACACGCTATCCATACTGCAAACAGAAGTGGTACCCAACGTACTCTTCGAAACACTATTCCCCAGTGTACTGCCAACTGAGCTCTGTGAACTGACAACTGAACTCACATCCTCAAACGGAACACTACCATCTGACACATCTTTGTCAGACTCCTCTGTACATGAGGAAGCTTCTATAGAGTCTACCTCCTCAACACTATCAGTTGTCCCATCCTCTGTATCCTCTGAGCATTCCAGCCCCTGGGACCGATCCGCACTCACCAACAACTCAGAGTCCTCTCCCAGGGTCTGATACAGGCATGACTCACTACTAGTGGAGTCATCCTCAGGAGTCACATAGGAAGTATCAGAAGCAACCCAAGATGCTAGCAAAGGCTCTATTTCTTCCGGTGTTCCTGACGGTACCTCTTCTGACTCCGTACTAACCAATGAATTTGGGTCATGCTGGCATGAGTCCGTGTCTACTGTCTCGAACTCAACACTAGTACCATCACATGCAGACTCTATGCTCAAATCATCACTGCAGGAGAATGCTGGCATCTTCTGTACTAACTCTATCTCGGGACTGCCGCTATCCAGATCTGACTCCATCTCCTCAAGGAAGTCCTCAAAAGTGACATCCTCCTCCTCTGGTGATCCAGAGTCTACCGTCACATCCTCCAATACTACAACACTCCCACGGACAACAACCCCCTCAACCTCAAATATAGAACTATTCTCCTGGCAATTAGAACTGGAGTCACTGTCTGACTCGATAATACAATCTAGTGTGGTACTGACATCTACTGCAGTATCACTGGATCATCAACACCACAACAAGGTAGTTCTATGCTCTCGCCTATCCCACCTGAGAGGGGTGTTGCCTCTCGCTCTGGAGCTACACTACGACAACTGACATATAAATCTCCAATAACAAGTCCCTCCTTGAGAGAATCAGGATCATCAGGGGCAACTACTGTATCAACTGTATTTGCACCAACTGCAGCAACTACTCGGAAAGCCTCAACCTGCTGAAGCTCAGCACTGCAGTCTACCACTGGTGCTGACACGTCCACCTGTCTGTGTGGAGTGTCTATCATCAGATCCATGAGTAGGTGTCGTATTATATACTGGTGGATCTACATCTCGGACACTTGTCGGGGAGAACTCAAGCCTCCTACCCTGCGATCTCGATGCTGGTCTACTGAAGGCGAAAACCATATATCTTGCTACCCTATCTACTGTCTCTAGGTCTGATAGTCTTTCTGCCATCCTCTGCTGATGAAGCCTAAGTCTCTCCATATTCTCCATTAATGTATTTATTTTATTATTATTTCCCGCACTGCTGTGCTGGCTCCTGGAGCTAAGCCGCATCTATCTATCCATAGCTCAAAATATGTGAGTGCTGGTCACTCTTAAATATAACAACAGATCTGCATTAATAAATATTTTCACTCCCCCACAGGCTGGCAGAAAACCGCTCTGATACCACTGTGATGAGCCTAACTTGGCCTCATCTTTAAACCATGAAATTTTAATCAATTTACCATGCAAATCCTAAATTTGACATTTTGTCAAACAGTTGGCAAGCAAGTTCTAGTACCACTGTGTTTGAACCTGACTGGCTCTATCAAATAAATCAACTGTAGACTCTATTCCTTCCTTGAAGAAATTATAATATGCAAATGGCTGGTGTTTATTTTAATCAATTTTCCTTGTCCCTTCCGGAATCCATATAAAACATAAATCGAATAATTCAAGTATTTCGATAACAACTAGGAAGTTCTGATTTTTTTTTTCATGCATTAACTGATTTATTCTAATGAAGCATTACAACTCTTAACAACAATTCCTTCATTCATTAAATAATTCAAAATGAACCTTGCATTGATTCGCACTTGATAAGTCTTGCTGCTGTTGAACGTATATGGACGGCTGCTATAGACGTCAATGATGCCAGCGACTGTTGACGTCCCTGATGCTGTTGGCGTAGGGAGTGGACTGAATCGTGGGTCAAGAGAAACCCACCCGCGTGACCTGCTGGTGTTGACGTGGGGTGCTGGTGCTTCCAACTTGCAACCTACGGCACTATATGTAAGTGCGGCTACACTGTAGAAGCCGCGACAACCT
>MU227705.1:1251932-1266661 GCA_018584345.1 Thuja plicata | reverse complement strand
AATCGTGGGTCAAGAGAAACCCACCCGCGTGACCTGCTGGTGTTGACGTGGGGTGCTGGTGCTTCCAACTTGCAACCTACGGCACTATATGTAAGTGCGGCTACACTGTAGAAGCCGCGACAACCTCTCCTTGCTGGGGTTTAGCTGCTAATTCCACACGTGGCCTCCTCTATGTGGGTTAGAACTCAATTTAGACCCAGCAATTCATGGCGTAAATTACTAAGAATTTGCCTAGCATACAATTTCGAAACCAGTCTTTACTCCTCCTAGTTCAACAAACAATGACCTCTTGAGCAGGTCGCAGTTCAATGATGATTCAATATTCAGAATTGAACCCTTCCTCCAGTCACAGGCAACACAGTACGAAGGAGTAGAATTGGTTATACTTCAGCAACCAATTAATGATTAGTTCCAGCAGAATCAGTCTACTAGGAAACTAATTTGACCCTTCAGCTAGGGCACAGAAGATTAGGAACAATTCCCAAGAACAATTTCAATAAACAATATTCGATGATTGGCTCCACAAATGAGCTTGTATTTATAACACCTCAGATGCATTAGTTTCCAAAAACTATTGTCAGTTAACCATTCCTCATAATATCAACTTCTTAAATCATAATAATAAAGTATTATTATTATTATAATAATATAACCTTTTATTAATTAATAACATGTCGTTATTAATTAACACCATTAATTATCAAATATGATTCTGACGATGAATTCTGTGTATCCTGCTGAAGCGACTAATCTCATGGCCTGTAACTGTATTGCCAAAAATAACAACTGTCAAAATTAGACTTACTATAAATAGTAAGTCCCCAATCAAGGAACTGTATAGACTGAACATTGTCTGGAAAATTGACCGTTGCCGATACTGCCTTGCCAGAAAGGGAAACTGACTAAACTGACTTACTAAAAATAGTAAGTCCAGACTTACTAAAAAATAGTAAGTCTGCCACTGGAACCCTCAAACCCAGGCATCAGCTCATGAGGGTCATGATGATGAGCTGACCAAGCTACTGCCAGTACCTGCTAAAAAGGGGGTCATCACACATTATGACACTGCATTTCACCAAATGAAAATAAATATTGTAAGCAACTAGTTTCAGCCTACTTGAAAAATTAAAAATTAAAAATTAAAAACAAATTGTAACTCTAAAAAAAAAAGTTTAAAATTTATGCATGTTGAGGGCATAATGAAGAATCATCATAAATTCTTCATTTTGCCCTCAAGATTCATCATATGACATAAATTAGAATTGTTATTTAGAACATGGAACAAGAAAAATTGAAAAACTTAAATAGAAAACAAAGAAATTTTAAAACATAAAATAAAAATGAAAAAACATTGTAAAACAAATTACAATGAACAATGAACATTCAACAATTTGAAATTTAGAAAAAAAATCAGAAAATAAAATAAAACCTTACCTTGTGTTTAATGAATCTATTGAAGGAAGGTGTAGAATCTTCCTCCACGTCTTCTTGCTCCTCTTTCACTTGCACTCACTTCTTTCACTCCTCCAATCATTCCTTTTTATTCCTTTTCACTCTTCTCTATGTGCTGTAGCAAATAATGAGAAATGCAAATGCGAGAAAAACATGAAGCTTGGAGAGGTTTATGTGGGCTTGTAAGGGCCAAGGTTGGACCCATGCTCATTTAGGGTTTGAATGGAATCCAAACCAAAATAAAAAAAACATATTTTCTTTTTTAAAAGTTAACTTTTATGTGCCATCGCAGGGGCGGGGGACGCGCAGAAGTCCCCGGGATGGTTGAGGGACGCTTGGGCATCCCCCAGCCATCCCAGGGACTTCTACGTGTTCCCTCATGTCCCGATGACGTGTGGGCAGCAAAAAGGTGGTGGTGGGGGGATGTCAAGTCCCCGTACCAGAAACTCGGGTGTTTTGGGGGGGACGTGTCCCCGTGTTTCACTGCTCTAAACCTCATTCAAACTTTTGACACCAAATTTTAGTATTGATTGCCAAAGAACCTTGTGAAAATGAGGGGACTTTACTTCTCCGAGGACCTCTCCAAGGATGTGTTCTAATACCTAAGAAGTTAATGGTACCATAGCAGCAAAGATTGCACACAATTAAATAGGAAAAGAGATAAAAGTCAAGTCAAATTACTAAAGAAGAGAAATGATAATCAAAGGAAATCTTACCCTTTTTTAAAACTGAAAAATTCTTATAGTAGGCTTGCCATTTAGGGGGAGATGTTATCACAACTCTAATAAGGCTTATCAACTGTCTTAATCTCATGAAATGAGATTTAGATGGAACTAATAACATGGATCCTTCTAGAAAATTTAATCACATCGTCAGGGCTTTGCTATATAGTTTAAGGTTTCATACTTAAAGTGAAGATATTAATGACCTGCCTTGAAATTAAACAGACCCAGAATTACTCAAGGGGTTGTAGTGCGAGATACTACACTCGTTAGAGGTAAGTGTAATGTTCCCTTTTTATGTTTCTTGGACACTACGTGAACTAATGCAATTATATGACTAAGCTAATGAATTATGAATGCAGATCAATGAAATGTACATATGACTGGTAATTCCAATTGCTAAAATAGTTAAGATACGCTAATGAATTATGAACCAAGAACGGATGTAATGTGCAGATGTAATGATATTGGAAGTGAATAATGTCTTATGATGCAATAGTAAGATGCAATGAATAATGAATTATGAAATGAAGACGGAGTTTATAAATATATATACAACTGTAATTCCAATGCCACAATGGAATACAATGAATCTAACAATGCTATGACTGCAATAGATACTTAGCAGTTCGGATCTCTCTCTCTCTCTCTCTCTATATATATATATATATATATATATGGCTGTCTCTGATTTAACAATATGGAATATGCACATACCTTGCGAGCCGTCTCTGATAAACAATAATATGTATGCTGTGATGACAGGATAATCAAATGGCAGATAATGCCGTCTTTGGTATTCTTTAATATGAATTATGCAATTTGCTTATTCTGGAGCCGCCTCTGATATGCAAAGATAAATATGCTCTGTATATGGTGCCATCTTTGATCTTCTTTATTAATGCTTGCACATTATCTCTAAGGTTGTGATAGCAACCAAAATGCTCTGCGAGCGAAATCCACAAGGGGATATATTTTATAAAATCAAATCTCATACACACCCTCATAGCCGATCGGCTTTGGTTATTTGTAATTGCTGAAGGGGCACGATGAACCACTGCCACCCTTCTTAATTCTTACCATCATAATTAATGGTAAACAAAATGTGATTAGGTCGGCTATCATGAGCCGCCATGTTTATGCAATAACAATACGATTAGTGATTAATCACATGTAATGAATATGGCAGCCAAGTATCAATGGAGGATAAGTAACCATCATTGGACATTCTCATTACTCATAATAATCATTCATGATTATTATGAGTAACCATAGTAATCATGAACTATTGATTATCCATAGATCGGTAGTGACACCTGATCATGGATCATAATGATGCCATTCTTATATCTCTGCATATGATACTGAAATATAATGCTGTATGGTTATATCCATACATGATAGAATGTTAGGATGATAGAATATTATAGCATGTATGTATATATGCATATATCAATGATGTCAACATAGATGTGCTCATGTATGACGTGGCCATATATATGTGCATGTAGGCATGTATGTATATGCATGTATGTGCATGTGTACATGTATGTGTAAGTGAGTATGCATGCATGTCTATATGTATATGCATGGGTATGTGCGTATATGTATGGCTGCACATGTATGTGGTGATACATCATGAATGAATGCATTATGGGAATGCATTCTTGGAATGCAGATGCAAATGATGACAACTAACTACTATGCAGGAGATATATACATGACTAAGTATGCTTATTTTCCTTGTCTTTTTATTTACATTTCATGTTCTTTTGATCAAAATAATGGGATATCGCAGTCTCCCCTCCTTCAAAAATGCTTGCCCACAAGCATTTGATTTTTCTGCTCTTATGGGTTTCTTCTTGTAGTTGATGCAGATCCGAGATGTCACATCACTTTTAAAGATTATTTCCACCCTTGACCTAACCTTGCTTCGCGAGTGTTGTAGGGATCTCTTGATTTTGTGGGGTTGTGCCTGTTTGTTTGTAGGAGAGATGGTTGTATGGAGGCCGTAAAGGATGTGTTTCCTTCTTCCTTCCTTGAAAGTAATGGTTTGCTGATTCATGTCTTGCTTGAAGGGTCCAATGTCCTTCATCCATGGTAATCCCAATATGAGGTCTGTATTTCCCAATTCCAAAACGTGAAATTGAGCCAAGTATGTGTAGTCACCAAATTGTAATTTGAGGGGGAGTGTTATAGTGCTGCAGAACACAATTCCTCCATTCACCAACTTGATCTTAATGGAGTTGCATAGGAGTTTGGGTGGATCATGCTGCTGGATCCAAGATTGATTGATGTAGTTGTGTGAAGAGCTGCTGTCTATGAGTGCTTTTATGTTTCTCCCTTTGATTTGTCCCTGAATTTGAAAGGTTCCAGAGGTGGGTCCCTCTAAGTTGGCTAGTGTACCTTCTTCTGAGTCTTCCTTGTCCACCTTTCAGGGGGTTCCTTGACCTTCGAATTTTTCTTCGATATGAAAGAAGGGATTGTCGTAGCTCATGTGCTCTTTGAATTCGTAGAGTGGATTTTGTGTGATCTTGTAGTTCTTACTTCTTCCGTTTGTTTGGCAATGTATGGTGATGTTATTTTGGTAAGGCGGTGAAGAGGTCTCATTTGAAGTCATTTCATCCTGCCATCTTCTTCCGGTTGTCCCTGTCTCCTTTTGTGAGTGGTATGAATCTGTTTTTGTGTCTTGTGGAATGTTGTTCTTAGGTAGGAAAGATGGTATCCATCTGGTATATGTTTCCCTTGAGTGGTACTTGGGCCCTTCGTTTTCTCTGAAATCTGTGTTTCTGTTGGAGCATAATCTTTGCGAGGAAACTGAAACCCTTTTGTACTTTCTCTCAATGTTTTCGTTGTTGGTTCTCTCCTCCTGACGAGGTAGTGACTTCGTGTGCAACGACATTGTACTCGGACCATATTTCATCCTTAACTCGAAGTATTCTTTCAGGGTTAGTTCTTCCTTCAGGTTACTGTTTTCCCAATCTCTTTGATTTGTTCTTGTAGGTTTAAAAAATCTGTTGCTTAGTCAGAATTGGTAAATGTTGGAATGCTGGGTCTATAATTGCTTCTTTTTGATTGGGATGGAGAATTGGTGAAGGTCGGAAGGTTGGGTCGAGAGTCTCTGTTTGCCGACTGTGAGGTGTCCCTCAGTGGTTTAAGGGATGTTTGAGTGAGTGCCTTGATTAATTGATCCATTGAGTCCCGCATTCTCCTTTGACCGTCTAGAATTGATCAAGCTTCTTATCAACTTCTTGATCTTTATCCATTGTTTCTGGTTGTCTTCTCTTCCTTCTACTATATGTTAAGAGGGGTTTGTTCATTCACTTTGGGGCAGGAAATGTGGCTCTGATACCAATTGTAATGTTCCATTTTTATGTTTCTTGGACACTACGTGAACTAATGCAATTATGTGACTAATCTAATGGATTATGAATGCAGATCAATGAAATGTACATATGACTGGTAATTCCAATTGCTAAAATAGTTAAGATACACTAATGAATTATGAATCAAGAACGGATGTAATGTGCAGATGTAATGATATTGGAAGTGAACAATGTCTTATGATGCAATGAATAATGAATTATGAAATGAAGACGGAGTTTATAAATATATATACAACTGTAATTCTAATGCCACAATGGAATACAATGAATCTAACAATGCTGTGACTGCAATAGATACTTAGCCGTTTGGATCTCTCTCTCTCTCTCTATATATATATTTGGCTGTCTCTGATTTAACAATATGGAATATGCACATACCGTGTGAGCCGTCTCTAATAAACAATAATATATATGCTGCGATGATAGGATAATCAAATGGCAGATAATGCCGTCTCTGGTATTCTTTAATATGAATTATGCAATCTACTTATTCTGGAGCCATCTCTGATATGCAAATATAAATATGCTCTGTATATGGTGTCGTCTTTGATCTTCTTTATCAATGCTTGCACGTTATCTGTAAGGTTGCGATAGCAACCGAAATGCTCTGCGAGCGGAATCCACAAGGGGATATATTTTATAAAATCAAATCTCATACACACCCTCATAGCCAATCGGCTTTGGTTCTTTGTAACTGTTGAAGGGGCACGATGAACAGCTGCCACCCTTGTTAATTCTAACCTTCATAATTAATGGTAAACAAAATCTGATTAGGTCGTCTATCATGATCCGCCATGTTTATGCAATAACAATACGATTAGTGATTAATCGCATGTATTGAATATGGCAGCCAAGTTTCGATGGAGGATAAGTAACCATCATTGGACATTCTCATTACTCATAATAATCATTCATGATTATTATGAGTAACCATAGTAATCATGAACTATTTATTATCCATAGATCGGTAGTGACACCCGATCATGGATCATATTGATGCCATTCTTATATATCTGCATGTGATACTGAAATATAATGCTGTATGGATATATCCATACATGATAGAATGTTCGGATGATAGAACATTATAGCATGCATGTATATATGCATATATCAATGATCTCAACATGGATTTTCTCATGTATGATGTGGCCATGTATATGTGCATGTATGCATGTGTATGTATGTATGTATGTATGTGCATGTGTACATGTATGTGTAAGTGAGTATGCATGCATGTCTATATGTATATGCATGGGTATGTGCGTATATGTATGGCTGCACATGTATGTGGTGATACATCATGAATGAGTACATTATTGGAATGCTTCTAGGAATGCAGATGCAAATGATGACAACTAACTACTATGCAGGAGATATGTACATGACAAGGCATGTTTGTTTTCCTTGTCTTTTTATTTACATTTTATTTTCTTTTGATCAAAATAATGGGATATCACAGTAAGTCACTGCCAAACATGGTTTGCCAATATCTTTATAGAAAGAAAAAGTGACTTGGGTACAGAAAGAATGTTTTTTTCAGAAAATTTATTGTCTATTCAATCTTATATTGATGCATAAATATCTTTTTTGTGTAATCTCTTAGATTTGAGAATTACTTATCTCCTTTATAATACCTAATCGAAAATTGAAACTTTATTTTTGGCAGGTGTGTTTTGCAAAAGGGCCAAGGCCAAGGAAACCTCGAGTATGGAAAACAAGGACAAGGATAGGTACTGTATCGAAATCAGAAAAACTTGTTCAACATGTGAGTTCTCTCTTTCATTGGGATTGATATATATATATATTCATTATACCATAATACACATTATATGCCCTTCCTATGCAAACAAGGAGAACAAGTATTTCAGATTGAACCACAACATAAGCTTGCATAACATGCTATGTTATCACTAAAGAGTTCCTGAAAAACCTTTAATTTTATGAAACTTCTTTGCAAAATCATGGTTCCTGAAAAGTTGGTCTATGAAGCACATTTTTGAAGGTCTTCTGAAATATATTCTGTAAATTTATGATTCCAAAAGATGTGCTCATTAGCTTCCTGTTTTTCTTTGAAGAAAATGCCGCTCATTTTGTTTTTTGAAGTAACCCCTTGTTTTGCACTAGAATATTTATATTTTTTACTTTCTCATTTAGCAGCTTTTGTCCCTAGAATTATTTCTAATAAATTTTGTTTATTGATAGCGCTCAGTATTTTTTAAATTCTTGTGTTTGAAGTTGGAGATGGGAAGTAGGAGTTGTTAAATATCACTTAACAACCACTAAATTCTTTTAGTGCAGTAATTGTAGGGTCGATCTCTTGTAGCTTTGAGTGCAACACTTTTATTGAGCTTTTAACATTTGGTGTCATTGAATCTTTGTGTACTTGTTTAATTTAGTTTTTTCTTTTAGTTGAGCAATACAAGTGTCTAGTCTTGGGTTTTTTTTGTCAAAAATGTATAAAATCTTTTGCCTAGTTTGAAAGAGTGTCTCGACCTTTTACACGAGGCAAAACAAAAAAGATACAAATTTACATTTTATCCAGCATGAATGTGAACCACCCAAAAATCATTGGAAGTATTGTAAATTGCAAGTTCATATTGTCCATTTTTTGGTTAGCTTTTGATTTACAAGGAGTTTTCCCTTCTAATTTGAAGAGCTATTCTACTGTGCACGTCTCTTCCGTTTTGTGTCTCGTTGAAAGGTGCAAATTAAAATGCTAACAAAATTGTTGCAAAAAATCCATCCATTTACAATGACAAGATCAGTGTATCTTATTGTGAGCTTGCAAATATCGTAAAGGTTTCTGATTATATTCACCAATAGTCTCCTTGCCCATTAAATAGTGTTTCTACTTCATTGCTGAAACAAAAGTACAAAACTCCTTATCATAGGTGGTATGATTTAAAACATATTGCTAACAAACTGGTCTACCTCCCTCTAGCAAAATAACAAAGGTGCAATCAGATAAGGGGCCAACAAAAGTTGCAATACCTCATTCATTAGCAACATAGAGGTAGTTGCAGCATTGCATAACATAATTGAAACACCCACCACTCCTAAAGCCCTTTCTTGGTCTTTAATGTTGATTTGTGTATAATCCCTTATTTTATCCAGACTTGATGAAACATTGATTTTAAATCCAATATAGTGATGAACCTTGCCTGCTGAAGCTGATCCTATAAATAGTCAATATGGAGTAGGAGTATCTTTTTTAATCATGATTTTAATAAAACTCCTATAATCTATATGCACATGCACCAAGGCTTTTCCTTCTTTAGAACTATCACAATAGGAGAATCACAATAGGATGTACTAGGTTCGAATATTGCTTGTACTAATGATTGTTGCAGCTTCTATATGCACTTTTGCACTTTAGTGATGCTTTAGTGGTAGAGCCTAATCTTAGCAATGGACAATTCATCTTTGGATCTTAGTGAAGTTTCTAGGGGAGTGCTTTGCTTCCTCCTAGGATCTTCTTGTTTGGCCTCATTGAACTCGGCTACTCCTTGACAAGCATTATCAAATATGTCATAGTGATTGAAATTGGCTTAAATGACTCCTCCATTTTAGAGATAGACATGGATATTCAATGATATTTCCTTCAAGTCTTCATCAACACATGCTTTTGCAGCCATTGTTTGCACTTATTGCTATTTTTAGTGGCACATAGTTTATTGTGTTATATACTTATGTTATTTTGCTTCTAAAGTTCTCTCTTCTTAACATTATATTGTTAATTGTTGTATCTTCTAGTTCCACTGACCTACTTTTGGTCATTTGTGGACATTAATATTCTTTCTTTCTTTCTTTTTTCCTCTTAGGGGGCAGCCCTTTAGGCTTCACAGACAATAGCAAGTTTAGCAATTTCAAATGGTAAGATGGAATTTTTGAATGTATGACATTGAAATGGGTATATCCTATGGAACTTGGCAGACAAGTGCCCTTGAGGAACATGTTCATGAGTGCCGGATTGTTTATTTTGGTTGATTTGGTAACTGTCCATATGCTGTTTTTTGGCAGATAAAGGCGTTGTCCAATGTTAAGGAAGAAGTTTATGCTGCACTAGATTCGTTCATTGCATGGGAGGTGGAATTTCCTCTTATTACTGTAAAGAAGGCTTTGAAATCACTTCTAGCAGAGAAGGAATGGAAGCGAATAATTCAGGTAGTCACTTCAATTTTTCTTTCTCTTCATTCTCACTATGAAATATGTACTAATCATAAACAAACAACAGCTTATGAAACTCAAAAAAGTATTAGTTCTTGTGTCTCTTTTTTCTTTCTTTGAAGGCTTTGAACCTATCATTTTACTCATATATTTTTGTATATTTGTTTTATATTTTAATTAAAAATCTCTCTAGTAATTGACATGTGATCGGAAAAATGATAATAGCTCATCTTATTAAACTAATTAATATTATTGCAAAATACTAGCAATTCAGAGGATAATATGTGAATCATCAAGGCATAGTTTGTAATCTTTGCGAGTACTCCCCGAGTTGCCAAGTACTCTCTAATTTTTTTGCTGGTCGAGTTTAATCAAGTTTAACAATCACGTTTTTATAGATGCAAAAGAAAAGTGGGTAAAAATGTCGTGGCTGGTAAAAAGCTGGTTAAAATGTGTTTTTATCATGTTTTTGCTATAAAACTGTGCATTTTTTCTTTCAAGATGTCAATTATTAATTTAATACATTTTGTAATTTGATTTTACAAAAGAAATATGCTTCTTTAAGAGATTTTAATTTTTAGTACTTTGTGAGTTGCTGAGTTTTTGCCGAGCAGAAAATTTTGGGCTTGCCGAGTACTCTCCGAGTCCAAGTCTGCAAACTACGATCAAGGCTAATGTTGATACTAACAATTGTGCACAACTCCAAAAAATATTGACAAATCACAAAACTATAACTTCCTCTGATAGTTGAATGTCCATTTAGAGAGAGTCTATCTCTAATAATCATCTAGAATTGAATATCCACAAACAAGATAATTCTGCACTCAATGATTCTTTGACTGATTATGGGATACTCATAAATATATTAATTGGGCAATATTATTCTTGTTCATCATGCTTTGTATATACCAAATTATCAATCCATCCCCTTTTAAATGCTTTCACCTCATGCAGTTACCAAAATCAAATTGTAAGACATCCTTATAGTTGCACGAAATCATTACTGATCATACATTTATAACTGAGCTTAATTGGTGTTGAGCTAGGTCTTCTTGGATTCCATTTGTTTTCCATATCATCGCCATTTTGTTGCTTGTCTTGGCCTTTATTAATTTTTGTAAAATATTAGCCTTTGATTCTCTGAGCCCCTTTTCCAATATAGTGATGTTAACTTATTTTTGCTACTATGATTGTTGACCTTAGCTGAGTTTGTTTGTTTACATTCTATTTACTTGTTTGTTGCCTTTTATGATAGAAGATTGTAATGTAATTAATGTCCCATTTATTGATCCGTTCCAACATTCTTGGAGGGCACCACCTTTCTCAAAAAGAAATTATATATTGGCAGAAAATTCCTGGACCCAGGACATGCTTAGTGGTAATTCTTGTGTATGAATCTTATATTTTGAGAGCACTCCAAATTTCTTTTAGAAGTCCGTCATCCTTGTATAGTGAACACTTACTATGGACTTGTTGTGAGGTTTTCACACCATCGTCCCATTGCAAATGGGGACCCCCTCTTTTTGCTTTAGCAGTAGTAGTGGTCTTAGGTGATCTTAGTTGGTAGTAATTTTGAAGTCTTCAGGTCCAAGAGATGAGCTTGAGCAATTTCGGCCTGCTAGAAAGTCAAGACTGTCTGGGGTGTGAGTGAGAGCTGGGTTAAGTCTGTTAGGGATATGGAGTTGAAACCAAGTGATTTGTGATGAAATGAGTCAGAACCTTTTGAAAATCCTTGTTCCAACTTCAATTTGATCTTAGAAAGTCAGGAGAGGTTGTGGGAGGTAACATTGCTGAAGGCGTGTTGAATCCTGAAATTTGGCTAAGTCTGCAATTTTTTGAAAACTCCCAAAATCTAGAATCTTTATTATAACTCCTATGAAGCTAAAACTTATCTCAAACATCTTGACAATATTTATTTAAAATATAACTTAAAGTATAAGATAAGATAAGATAAATTTATTAATGTCCAACAAAAGACCACAAAGAGAGTCCAAGGGACTACCAAAACAAAGCAAAAGGCCAACCCATAGCAGGAACACCAAACGGTGCTCGAGGAGAGAAAACAAAACAACCAAAGCAAGAAACAACAACCAACCCACTAACGGCTCTAAGTAGCCGAGAAAAAATCCAGAATTGAAGGATAAGCTATAGGACGAGATGGGACCCCACTCCACCTCTGAATATCCCTGGAAGAAGAAGGCTACTGCTGAATGGAATCCCTGCGAGGCCTTACGCATCTGGTATGTCCCGAAGGGGAACTAAGCTACCGCTTGGAACCGCGTGCAGGGGAAACCACTGGGAAGAAAGAAGTGATAAGTTGCCCGGGGTGCTATCCCATGGGGGTCTGGTGTGGAAGGGAGCGATCCCAAAGTTGCAAGGTCTCCTGTTATATTTTAAAGAAATCCTCCCACCCTTTGAGCTGAAAAAATGACTAAGTATGGATAGCAAGTTGTTGAGAGGAAAATTCCTCTGATCCTCGAAAATTCCGCTCCTTGCAAAAGTGAGCCCCAAGACCATTTTGGCAAGAAAAGGTGAGAAGTGCAAAAATACTGATTTTTGAGGTGAAGTTGTTGTCCCTGATTTCATATTCACAAAATTGGACAACCCTATGAAATTTTCCATGAATTTGTAGTTATAATTCTTAAGTTTGGTATCCTTAAGATGTTTTTCGAAGGTAGTTGGTTATACCTTGAATTGGACTAAGTTTTTCATCCTATAGATGTCATTTTTGGAGATTTCCGTCGAGTTTTTCTTTGTTTTTCCAGCAAAGTCGGGCTTTTCTTTCTTGACTGCAAGTGCTCAACTTTTGGGAATCTCTATTCTTTCTTTGATTGTTCTTGATTGGATTGTTTGTTTTTGGTTTTGTTTTTGTCCTAGGTCTCTTGCTTTTTGAATCCTGGTCGTTTCGAGCTATCGTGGGCTTAATTTCGAGCTATATTCCAAGAAATAATAAATAATTAGGTTACTTGCAAGTGGTGTTTTTGAACCCGACTGAAAGTCATTGTTCTTTGTTTAAAAGCCTACGATATGAAGTCAAAAGACCACAAAGGCCTCTTTAGTGATGAAATCAAACTTTTTGTGAGTCATTGCAAGTTGTTTTTACTTGTAAATGGAAATTTAAAATCCTTCCTTGCATTTACAAAAGACATTTTTGAGGGAAAATCGTTTGTTTTAATGAAGAATTCAAGCATGTAATCGGGCTTCTAAAGCCCGTTTACACATTTTGCTTCATATCATGCTTGTGAAAATGTCTAAAACATGCAATCTTCTTCCTAAGTCGGCATTTTTGGTGAATGATTTATATAATGTAGTCAGGCTTTAAAAGCTCGACCACATATAGTAATTACAACTTAAAACATTTTGAATTCTTGTTGTATCATGATATCAAAAGCCCGACCATGCATTTTAAAGAGGAAGTAGTTGTTTTAAATGAATGTTGAATAATGAAGTCGGGCTTCTAAAGCCCGTCCATGTTATTCCTTCATATTTTAAAACATTTTGATGCTTGTAAAGACGTCTTAAAAGCCCGACATCTTTCATATGCTCGTTGTTTTACAATACAAAGAGGAAGTTTTTAAAGTTTATAACATGTGGCCCGACGACATGTATATGTTTAAAATAAAACCTTTGTTTTTCCTTGTAAATGCTTGTTGACGTGAGATAAAATACAGACTTCAATCAAACTTTGCTTGCAGCGTTATGATTGAAATGCGATCTTAGACTTTGATCGCTGTTTTACATTGAATTGTCCAGCACTTATAATGACATTTGCGAACCTCGACTTAGTCATTTACAAGCAATTTTTGTAAGGAAAGAACCTCCAAATCTGAGACATCATTCTTAAAGCCCGATTTAGGGCAAAATCAAAGCATTTACTGCTTGTATTGTTTAACAAAAACCGCATTTCTCTTGCATTGATTCTCGTTTTTTGCCAGTATTGCAAGTCGACTTGCAAGAAGAAGTGTGAACCACGGTTTTGATGTTTGAACAAGTCTTTGGAACGCTATTCTCAAGCATTTTGTTTTGCATATGCAGCCATTTGTCAAGAGACTATGGAGGACTGAAAATGCTTTGATTATAGAGGAGATTTGGTCAAGTTTTGTTGTCTATTTACCTAAGTTTTGGAGATCTTTCCCTAGTTTTGAATCAGCAAGGATTTGGAGATTTTCTTCGAAGTTCAGAACTTCTCTCTTCATATTTTTGGTTCTAAAAAAGAGATTTGTGGAGTTTATTGTTTGAGAGTATTGTTTTCAAAAACAATACATGTTCTTCCCCAAAATGATTCAAGTTGAAATGCACAAATTTCCCTCAAAGAAAGAACTTCAAGAATGCATATTTTCCCCACTTGCAAACGGAATTAAAAACCCCGTTTGTGAGTTTGTTTTGCCAAAAAAGCGCTGAGTTTTTCCCTTTCAAGTGGGTTTTAAAAGCCCGATTGCAAGTGTTTTCCAAGCATAAATGAAGTCTCTTTCTCACTTGTAGGTGGGCTTTAAAACCTTTGGAGATTTAAATCAGGCTCTCTTCCTTCCATCATAGCTTGGAAATGAACACAAGATTCATGCTACTGCTGACTTTTATTGTTTCTGGTGTTGTTTTATATATATGAAAAATATATATTTATTTGATATCTTATTCGATGATTCCATGTTTATCTTTTACCCTGCAGGATGGCAGGATCATGCTGTGATACCACTGTGATGTCCCCTATTAGGACCTTACTTAATTTGCCATAAATTTCCCAATGAAGGTTGGTATTGCTCGTAAAAACATAAATTTAAGTTAGTCAAAGTTATGTGTCCCTTGACATGGGATTCGATTTACAATTGCTCATCTACAAAATACTTCCCTTAGGCCCCGTTTGGTTGAGGGGTGGTGATGGAGCCTTAATTTTTCAGCCTCCATTTGGCCATTCTCTCATTTGTTTGATTTGAGTTAATACAAAAGATCAATGTCTTCACAGATTTATTCTCTTCAAACTAGTATTAAGATGGACATGATT
>MU227705.1:1222579-1246209 GCA_018584345.1 Thuja plicata | reverse complement strand
TGCTAAGTTATTCAAACTTGTCTAACTCCATGAATACTTTGAATTTAGCTATGCCGTCTGAAATTGGAGCTCACCAGTTGACCACCCATATGACCGTGATGTCTGCTAAAAATAGCAGGGGTCCATCCCCAACTGCTAAAAGTAGCCTGACCAAGCCAAACTCAAAGAAAAACTCATCATAAACAAACTCCGGCAACCCAGAAGTGTACTCTGCTCTGTCCCCGGAAGATCTCCACGCCAAGCTGACCCTCTATCCAATCCTACTAGCCTACGAGGGTCTCTGATAGGCTAATCACAAGCTAGAGTGATGTCTCTAGCTAGAAGGGGACATCACACCTCTTCAATGGATGATAAACAATCACATTCAAATCAGCAAGTTCTCCTCAAATCTACTTATACTCTTATCGATAGATCTACTATAAAGCCCTCTCAATTTCTGCTTAAACGTCTTTATATTTGCATGAACTCTTCTCATAGACCTTCTATGAATTCTTCTCTTAATTCTGCATTTGTACCTCTCACAATGAGCTTTTTCTTATATTCCCATATGCAGATCTGTAGGTGTTGATATTATATTTATCTTTAATCCTCACCTACACTCTTCATTGTAAATCTACTTTTATTACAATCTTGTAAAGCTGCCCAAGTCTACTTTTACTTCTGCTCTACCTCTGCTTTTAAATCTGCAACTAAATCTTCTCTGTCGTGTATGATTTTCATGGTTTGGCAGCCCCTTCCAATCAGGTGCGACTTTATGGAGGTCGACCTCGAAATAAAATAAATACATTTTAATCTTATCTGACCAAGGAAATCGGCTAGCTTTCGCACATAAATAAATTTATTTTAATTTTAAGTATTTATTTTACCAAGGTCAGCCAGCTTTTGCACATAAATGAATTTATTTTACTATTAATACATAGGTCGGCGAGCCCTTAAATTTTATCTTTGAAAATTAATAAATATTCTTATAATTGAACCTTTTTTGACATCCATAATAAATTGTCTTGACATTAATTCCCCTTTGACATCAATGATAACAATATTCTCAACAATCTCCCCCTTTGTCATGGATGTGAACCGTACAAAGAAATAACTTGTGATGACAAGATGAACATGATGCCCCTTTCTCTAATGCTCTTGCTTTTCTCTAACTCTCTAACTTGGACATTGATGGCAAAGGGATGTCCAGTACTCTCACAAAGAATGTCCCTCTTTTTTGTAATCCTTCCTCTTAACATGAATTAACATTTTCTTTTCTCCAATAACTCTCCTCTTTTTTTAAATTATTGGTAACAAGATGCTCATTACCATCATATAAAATATGTATCAACTGATCTATCTTTGAATTGTATTTTCCTTTGTGCTGAAAGATAATTAAATGATTAGCTCCCTTTGAATTCATGCTTCTACTCAATTTTGTGCACGAAGTGCATTTCCATAAGCATAGATTCTTCCTCATTTTCTTGCTCTTGTTTCCTTATTCATACTTTTGTAAACTTTGTTTTTGTTTGTTCATGGTATCTTCCTTGTTCTGTCTAGGTTGTATAGGACAAACTATACAAAATTTTGCAGTATGCCCATAGTTGTTGTATTTGTAGCATGACATGATCATCTTCAAACGGAATGAAAAAATTACATTTCCTTCTTGAAAACTATTAGAATAATATCTCCTTAATATCCTGTTTATTATTATTTTAATGGTTAATATTGTAAATCTTGTAAATATTTGAATGTTTCTAATATTGTAGTTATTCTTTCGTTATTAGAATGTTTCTAATAACAACGATTGATTCATAATAGAAACATCATTTTTCTAAACTATAAATGAGCATCTTGCTCATTCATTTATTAATCCAATATTTTACCAATTACCTGTGTAATATGGTATCAAAACTAAGTTAATTTTTTTATTTCAAAAAATTTATATTTCTTTATGAAATTATTAGTTCTAAATTTTTTGAAACTCTTTAGCATTCAAAAGTTTTTGTTAAATCTGCAATGGTGAAGCTTCCTTTCGCGATTAGGGGTTCCTTGCAGATTTCTCGTGGTTCTTTTCCTTTGTTCATGGCCGTTTTTCATGATTTTTGAGCCGCTTAAGTTGGTGTCTCTATCGTTTTAGCTAAAATGACCAAAATCCTTGGTCGTTTTTTGCTCAAGATGCCAATTTCGTGCGTTTTTGGTTGATTATTTTGTTTGATTCGTAGAACGACAAGTCTTAATCTAGGCGATGTCTTTTGTTGCTTTCTTCATGGGTTGTCTGTGATGTCCCCGTTTTAGCAGGTTTTTGGGGCACGCCTTTGTTAGCCCATCATTGCGATCCTCGTGGGCTAATGGCTTTTTTTGAGGGTTTTTGGTCGAGAACTTACTATTTATAGTAAGTCCTTGTTCTGTCAGTTTCCATTTTTGGTAGGGTGTCCAAGTAGTTGATTTGTTAGTGCAGTTCAGTTGGATTTGGCTCGAAGTGGATATAATCAATTAATTAAGTTTGACTTAATTAATTATCATGTGGGACTTATATTAAAGTCAGATCATTAAAATATTAATGATGTTATAATTAATTCATGTTTGGACATTAAGTGAGGGAAAAAGCATAATATTGAAATGTTATAATTCTGGATATCCAAACTTTAAAGTGGAAGCTTAAAGTTTAGTTATGAAGAGCTTCTCATTGAAGCTGAAAGTTTCGAGTCTTCTTGAAGTTGGTTTTTATTATTTAAGGATTTTGAAACTCTTCATGAGACATTTTTGAACATTTATGAAATTGCTGGAGTTCTTTTGGTGAGACAAGGGTTTGGTATTGCTGAAGAATTGGAAATTCTTCTATGCACTGCACTTTGAGTTGGCTTTGTGCCTGCGAATTGTGTCAAGAATTCAGATTTTAATATAGTTTGTGGAGGATTCGCATTGTAAGAAGGTTGACGCCATTGAAGGAGAAGTGCTAAATCTGCTATGATTTGTGCTGTGTTTGAGAGTTGCAAATGACATTCCTCTTAGAGTTGCGGCCAATCTCTATGCATTGTGGGATAGAGTTTGAAGTCGCCTCTTTCCTCCATTAGCCACGACCAGTATTGGTGGAGTTAAAGACAAACATATTCCTTAAAATAAAATAATGTTTGGTTTCAAAATCGCATTGTATGGTTTCCATTGTGATTCAATAATGTTTATCAATGGTTTGGTGTGAATTCGGTTTGTTACAAGAGTAGATTAATTGCTTTCAATTTGTCATTTGTTTATTCCGAAAATACCAAAAAAAGACATATATATGCAAAATACAAAAAAATGCATTTCCAGAAACAAGAAAAAAACATTTGCAGTTGAATTACAATGATTGAGCCAGTCAGGCTCTTTACAGTGGTATCAGAGCGGTTTCTTGCCAGCTTGCAGGGAATTGGGTTTTAATTAATGGAGGGATACAAATTTATTCCAGTTTATCATTATACATGCAGGGGCATAAATTCTCCACCACCTAGTGATCAGGAATAGGCAAATATAGGAGAAAGATTTCCAGGTACTGCAGGTAATGAGGATGATAGAGAAGTTAGAGCAATATTCAAGAATATTGCGCATAGCCAGTAGGAGTTGGCAGCTGGCCAACAACAGATGGCGATTGTCTTACAGAATTTATCCGATACTCTTCAACGTATTTCTTTGCCTCGAGACCAGGGCAATGATAGAGATATTAGGAGTGTCTCAGCTAGTTCACACAGGTCTAGAGTTGATTTGACAGGCACACAGGATAGGCCTCTACGTCCTACTTTCCTGAGACCAGAGATAGATGCAGTGAGTACTGAGGAGGTGGTATCATTTACTGATGATGTGTTGGCCTTACATGTTGAGTGGGATGCTTTACCACATGAAGTAAAACATCTTAATTTTGATAGGTTCGTGAGCCAGAAGAGGGAGCGTTCTAAAGGTAGAACATATGGGAGACAGAGGGATGTGAACCATGATTTAAAACAAGCAACCAATAAACTAACCTTAATACACTTTGATGGAAGTGGGAAACGACAACTAGAGCTTGGATTCACAAGCTTGACACTTATCTATCTTTACGTACTATGTCTGAAATGGACGCTATCAGGTTTGCTATTTTGCATTTGGATGGCATAGCCCATGACTGGTGGTACCATGGGTTAGTCTCATTACATCATGATCAGATTGTATCATACCATGAGTTTGTGGATGGATTGGTAGAGAGGTTTGATAGGAAGGACCTTGAGTCCTATTTCCGTGAGTTGGCACAACTCAAGCAGACAAACAGTTTGGAGGCCTTTATCAGTGAGTTCCAGAGGGTTTCAGTGATGGTTTATTATATTTCAGAGAGGAGGCATGTGATGCTGTTTGTAGAGGGTTAGTTGAACCTCTTAAGGGTTGGGTTAAGTCTTTTGACCCTTCATCTTTGCAGAGAGCCATGAAAAAAGCAAGAGACTTGTAGTTTTCAGCTCCACGTAATAGGTTTCCTCCTAAACCTTCAAATCCTCCATATGACAACAAGGCTGCTCCAAAAAGGATTGAAGGATCAAATTTCAAGAAACCTATGATAGGGCCTTTAGATCAGGAGACACTTAATGATCTAAGGAGGAAGAGACTGTGTTTTTATTGCAGGGGTCTGTATGATGATAAACATAAGTGTCCTTTAAAGCCTAAGGGTAGAAATAGGCTTATGGAATGGTATTATGAGGATGAACATAGTTCTGATTTTGAGGGACAACAAGCTGATCATTAGGAAGAGAGCTATGAAGAAGCAGTAAATGATGAAAAGGTTGAAGAGGATTCCAACCTTAAGGTAGTATACCTCTCTAGCATGAACAAAGACAGATCTTTCAGGATGCAGGGCCTCTTAGCAAGGCAGCGTGTCATTGCTTTGTTGGATACAAGTGCCACCCATAATTTTATAGATTCACGATTGGTATCCAGGAGAGGCATACATACAAAAGAATTTGAAGGCATTAGAGTGAAGGTGGCTGATGGTTACACTCTGAAGTGTGACAGGATGATTCCGGATCTTCCCATGAAATTAAATAATTATGAATTCAAAACTGATTTTTATGTTGTTGACATGGGTGGTATTGATGTTGTGTTGGGCATTAGCTAGTTGCATTCTATTGAGGCTTTTTATCTTAGCCTTAAGGATATGGAAATGAAGTTTGAAATAAATGGAAAGAAACATATACTTAAGGCAATCAGGGAGGAGAATCTGAGGACTATCTCACTCAGGCGTATGCAATGTCTCATTATTTATGATGTAGTTGAGTGGGCCGTAGAGTGCAGATTATTACCCACACTTGATGAGTCAAGTAAATCAGCTTATCACACTGACATACGGGAGATCAGAACTAAACACTCTAAAGTGTTTAGTGATTTGCCACATGGAACGCCATCTGACAGAGGCATTGAGCACATTATTGAGTTAGAGGAGGGCACTAAGCCTTACCGACACCCTAAGCACGTGAAAGATGAAATTGAGAAAACAATTCAGGAGCTGATTTCCATGGGACATATTTGGCCGAGTAAGTCTCCCTTTACTACATCAGTTGTTTTGGCGAAGAAATGGATGATACACTCATAATGTGCATTGATTATAGGATGCTGAACCAGCGGACAATTAAAAACAAGTATCCTATTCCACGCATCAATGAGTTGATAGATGAGTTGCATGGTGCAACTTTCTTCTCTAAGATTGATTTGAGGTCCGATTATCATCAGATTAGAGTTCGGGAGGACATAGAGAAGACAACCTTCATATGCCATTGTGGACACTTTGAGTTTTTAGTCTTGCCTTTTGGGTTGACTAATGCTCCAGCTACTTTTCTTTGATGTCCCCGATTTAGCAGGTATCTGGGGGACATGTTTATTAGCCCATCATTGCGACCCTCGTGGGCTAATGATCGGATGTGAGGGTCTCTTAGTCAGAACTTACTATTTATAGTAAGTCCCCTTTTGCCAGTTTTCATTTATGGCAAGATGTCTGAACAGTTGGCTTGACAGAGCAGAGCAGTTGGATTGGCTCGGGTTGATTATATTATTAATTAATCAAGCATGGCTTAATTAATTATATCTTGGAGTTTATTTATTAAGTCAAGTCATGAAATTTTTAATGATAAAGTAATTTGACTTATGTTGGACATTTCATTAAAGTTGATATGTTTATTATTTTTTAGTTGTCCAAAGTTTGGAGAGTGGGAATTTTAAGTTATGGAGTATTGAAGAAGCTAGATGTTTTCGAGCCTTCATGATGAAGTTTCAGCTCTTTATAGAGGCTTTCAAAATCCTTCATGGATTACCTTTTGATCATTTGAAAACTTATGCATTTTTCTTGGAGCCTGGAGACAAGGGTTTGGGATCGAAATCTATCTGCAAGAAATTGAAAATTTTCTTGTGTATCTTGCATTTTGAACTAGCGGCCTATGTTGGTGAATTGTGGTTGTATGCGGTTGTTCTCTGGAAGCCGAATGAGCATTGCTTGACATTGGGAAATTGCTTGTTGTTGTTACGACAGCTTAGAAGAGAGTTGGAGGATACTAGGCAAGCTACAACAACCTACTCAGCGTGGGTCTATTCTTATTGGCTCCCACCATCCTACCTATCAACCATGACTAGCTGTCAAGAGTCGTGGGCTTGCTAACAGCTATAACTATCATATATATCAGCTGCCATTTTCCTTTGGAAGAGTTGCGGCCAGCATACTAGAAAACAGTGAAAGAGGTAGCTTGTTTTTTGTTTTTGATAATGGTAAATGCAGGTTTTGAAGGGGCCCCGAAACCCTATACAAGCAGATTTTAGCGGGAATCTGAAACCCATCCAAGAAGAAATGCTGCTAAAAAGTATACTTTTTAAACCAGCAGCCCACGGACAACAAACTTCCAGCAACTAAAAAAGATGAAACACTAAAAACCCTAGTTGCCCAGAAGATAGGCCAAAGCCTTACATCATTAAATTTACTGGAGTTTTTAAACTCCCCAGACAGAAGACCAGGGTTTTGACATGGAACCCAGAACCAACAAGACCAACATCAAAGAGCAACATTGCCCCAAAACCTGCCTTTAACCATAACCAAAAAATCCCGGCAACTAGTGTGGGCCCTTGAAAACTATCAACATCCACCTGCCTGCACCTACCAGCCACAAGCAACAAACAACTCCGAAAAGACAAAACAAGAGGAAACCAAAAAACTCCCTCTTCCTCGTCTTTGGAAGCAAATTTGATGCCCTTCAGCACAAAGGGAAAACCTCCAGCCCTGTTCATGCACCTCATCACAGCCCAATCCAACTGCACAGTTATAGGGCCAACCCCCAGCCATTTCCATCTAGCCATCATGTGGCAGCAAGAAGGAAGAGACCACACTCCACCACCAACAACCTCCTCCCAGCAGCCGCAGACCACCTCAATAGGCTGAGCCTTCACCTCAATAGAATCTTCCACCTCAATAGGAAGAGAGGAAGAAGAAAACTGAAGTAAAGAGACTCCACCTCCAAGAGGCCACACGATGAGCACCCACCTCTATAGGGATATACTCCACCTCAGTAGGAGTATAGCATAGAGGGAAAAGGGAAAGAAGGGGGCCATCCTTCCAAGATAAATCTTCTAAAAATAGGGAATAAATAACCTTATTTAAAGTTGACCCAATGAAACAAGAAGAGAAACGACCTTCCCAAATGGGCTCCCGCCATTCTGCAACCACAACACAGGTAGACTGCATTCCAAGTTTTTCACATTTTTTACACCAGGGCGTCTCTTCCTCACCCAGACTATTCCTTCTACCCCAAATAGGGCAGCACAAACAGAGACGATGGAGCATAGGGCAATGAGAAGGTATCTCACAGGCATAACCTGTTCCCACTCAACCAAGTGCGCAAAAAGAGAACCTTCCAGCACCATAACCACAGGTCTCATTGCAACCACAGAGATATTCGGGGATCTCCAAACCCCACAGCCCAAAAGACAGGGGACGGCCTCATCCCCACAACTGGTGTTTCCATTTGCTCCATTAGCCTCCCCATCCTCGGTGTTGCAGTCGCAACCACTGTCTCTACCTCTTAGCACCTTCCTCTGCTGAGACCTCCCCCAAACAAAGTATAAACTGTCAGTTTCTGCCCCACCGTTTCCTCCGTCCTCATCGCAGTCTCCTCCTTCGTCGTCGCCATCTCCCGCTTCTTCCACGCTTGTGGAAACCGTAGCCGCCCCTGCTCTGCTTGCCATTATCTGGTACCTTTAAACTAATTCTTGAATTGGAGTTGTTACTAGGGGGCAAGCTTGTTTTTTGTTACAAATACTTGTTTGCATGTGATGATAATTGTTATTATATATAACAATTTGTGAATGCTCTTTGACTGCAATAAAAACAATTGTGTATATGGTGATTCATATCGAGCATTAGTGATTCAAATTTAATTCAAGATTTGCAATTAAATTGCAAATCTTTATATATATAGATAGGGAAACAAAAAATATATATTTGTTTAGTGAAAATATAAAAAATGTTCCTTTTCAGAGTTAAGAGGAAATTTGCAATTGAATTTTAAAGAAAGAGCCAGACAGGCTCATTACATATTCATTCCACTATGAACAGGGTCTTCCATAGTCAGTTGAAGAGATTTGTTCTGGTCTTCTTCGATGATATTGGTATATAGTAAGACATGGGATGATCGTTTTGCTCATTTGGATACAGTACTGGATATTCTGGATAGGGCTTCCTTGTATGCAAAGGAGTCCAAGTGTGCTTTGGGGATGACTGAGTTGCTGTACCTTGGTCATATTGTTAGTGCAGTGGTAAGATTCGTGCTATTTTAGATTGGCCTACTCTGGGGAACTTGAGACAACTCAGCGGATTCATTGGTTTGTGTGCTTTTTATCACAGATTTGTTGCTGGGTTCTCTCGACATGCAACTCCTCTGACTAATTTGACCCGTAAGGGTGCTTTTGAGTGGACCTCTCAGGCACAGGAGTGCTTTGAGAAGTTCAAGCAGATTATGACATCATGTCTAGTTCTAGCGATGCCAGATTTCTCTAGACCATTTGATTTGCATTGTGATGCTTTTGGTGAGGGCATTGGTGCTGTACTTTCCCAGGATCGCCATCCCATTGTTTTTGACAGCAGGAAGCTTAGAGGTCCTGAGAAAGCTTTTAGTGTGTATGACAAGGAAATGTTAGCCATAATGTATGCTTTGGCTAAGTTCAGGCAGTATCTGGTTGGTAGTTAGTTTTGCATAAAAACTTATCATAATAGCCTAAAGTATTTCCTTGGACAGCGTGATCTCAATGAGAGACATTAGAAGTGGGTCAACAAACTTCAGCCATATGATTTTGTGATGTCCCTGTTTTAGCAGGTGTTTGGGGGCACGCCTTTTTAGCCCATCATTGCGACCCTCGTGGGCTAATGGCTAAATTTGAGGGTCTCTGGGTGAGTACTTACCGTTTATAGTAAGTCTATTTTTGTCTGTCTCCATTTATGACAAGGTGTCTGAATAGTTGGCTTGACAGAGTAGAGCAGTTGGATTGGCTCGGGTTGATGATATTATTAATTTATTAAGCATGGCTTAATTAATTATATCCTGGAGTTTATTTACTAAGTCAAGTCATTAAAATATTAATGATAAAGTAATTTGACTTTGGGTTGGACTTTTTAATTGAATAAAGGCTTTATGTGAATGATATAAATTTGAATATTCATATTCCAAAGTTGAAGTTTGGAGTTAAGTGAAAGTGTCTCCTTGAAGTTACTTCTTCGAGCCTTCTTGAAGGAGCTTTGGTTAATATATATGGTTTCAAATTCTTTAGGAGATTATCTTTGATCATTTTAATCAACACATTTTGGAGATTGCGAAATTGGGAGAAATGAAACAAGGGTTTGCACATTGCTGATTGAATTGTGAATTCAATGCAGTTTCATATCACTTTGAATTGGAATCGGTCCAATGAATTGTGAAGAGGATTAATTCAGTCCCTGCTGATTTACGAAAAGGGTTGAATTTGAGGGTTGACGTCATTAAGAGGAGATAACACAGCTGTTACGTATGGCATGTGGGGTGAAGGTTGCGAACAACATTTTTTGGAGAGTTGCGGCCAACATATAGGTGCATACGGATTGTGTTTGGTAGTCGATTTCCTCTACCTTTAATAGCCGTGGCCAATACCATGGAGGCGTGAAAGGAGTTTGCCAGGTGCAAACCGTTTAATGTTTTTGCATAGGATATTAATATTGTAATCAGATTTCATTTGGTTCAAAGTCGAATTCAAAGACATATATGAATTGTGATAAATACTTGGAATTGAGTTGCGTTTTGCATTGCAATTTAATTAATTTGAAAAGAAACAAAAAAAAACTATATATGCATTGTGGAAATTTTTAAAAGAAGGAATTAGAAATCCAGAATTCAGAGTTACTTTGCAGTGATTTGGGCATTGAGCTAGTCAGGCTCTTTACTGATTTTGATATCTCTTATATCAAGGGTACTCAGAATGTGGTTGTTGATGCACTTTCACGGAGGCCTCATTTTTGTGCTATGACGGAGATATCTGAGGACTGGAGACACTTGATCATTGCTGATTATGCCAGAGATCAGTGGGCGTCTGGTATTATTGATGGGACCATACAGGACAGTAGGTATACTCTTGTAAATGAGTTGATCATTTACAAGGAGACGATATTTCTGGTTCTAGGATCGAGTGTTAGACAAGTGGTGTTGAGAGCTTTTTATGATTCTCCTTTAGTTGGACACCTCGGGTTCCTCAAAACCTACAGGCAGGTGTGGAAGAGATTCACATGGAAAGGCTTGAAGTATGATGTGCAGTAGTATGTTAGAGAGTGTTCTGTTTGCCAGCTGAACAAGCAAGAGCACACATATCCAACTAGGTTACTGCAGCCACTTCCCATTCCTGAGCGGAAGTGGGAATGCATTTCTATGGACTTCGTTGTAGGCTTGCCTAAAGCCCAGGGTAGAGATTGCATTTATGTGGTAGTTGATCGTCTCACGAAATATGTTCACTTCTTTCCGATCACTAATACATTTTCAACGACACAGGTTGCATATTTATTCTTCTAGGAGGTTTTTAGATTACATGGTTTACCCCGGAATATTGTGAGCGATCGAGATAGCTGATTTATGAGTCACTTATGGCAGGAGTTATTCAGGTTGTGTGGGACAAAATTGACTTTGAGTACCAATTACCACCCTCAGACTGGTGGTCAAACTAAGATTGTTAATAAATGGGTGGAGGGTTATCTTTGGAATTATGTGTCTACTCAGCAGAGAGCTTGGGTGAAGTGGATATACTTATGTCTGTATTGCTATAATTACACTCACCATATGTCTATTCGGATGACTCCTTTCAGAGCTCTGTATGGGTATGATCCTCCGAGTTTCTTAGATATGCTATTCAGTGATAGCAGAGTTCCGAGTGCAGGTGATTGTCTGTAGGACAACCAGGATATTATGGGAACACTACGAGATAATATTCAGAGAGCTTAGAATGAACAAAAGCAGTATGCTGATCAGAGGAGAGTTGCTCGCTCTTTCTAGGTTGGGGATATGGTTTATTTGATGCTGCAGCCCTACAGACAGTCATCTATTCGATAGAGCGGAGTTGAGAAGCTCAAACCTCAGTACTATGGCCCTTTCCGTGTTGTCAAACAGGTAGACGAGGTTGCTTATGAGCTTGATTCGCCAGAGGACAGCAGGGTGCATAATGTTTTTCATGTTTCGCGCCTCAAGAAGGCGTTAGGCAGGCATGTTGTCCCATCTTCTATTCTGCCACCCCTTGATGATGAGGGGAAGTTGGAGTTGATTCCTGAAGCTATATTGGATACCCGAGAGAGGCATTTGCGTTGGCGAGTCATCAGGGAGTTCTTGGTGAAATGACATGGTTTACCTTTTGAGGATGCCACTTGGAGTTAGAGGATATTCTTCAGCATCTAGGATTGCGATTGCTTGAGGACAAACAATCTTGGGGAGGGAGGACTGTGATGTCCCCGTTTTAGCAGGTGTCTGGGGCACGCTTTTCTTAGCCCATCATTGCGACCCTCATGGGCTAATGACTTGTTTTGAGGGTCTTTGGTCGAGAACTTACTAATTATAGTAAGTCCTTGTTCTGTCAGTTTCCATTTTTGGCAGGGTGTCTAAGCAATTGATTTGTCAGTGCAGTTCAGTTGGATTTGGCTTGAAGTGGATATAATTAATTAATTATGTTTGACTTAATTAATTATCATGTGGGGCTTATATTAAAGTCAAGACTCAAATCATTAAAATATTAATGATGTTATATTTAATTCATGTTTGGACATTAAGTGAGGGAAAATGCTTAATATTGAAATGTTATAATTCTGGATATCCAAACTTTAAAGTGGAAGCTTAAAGTTTGGTTATGAAGAGCTTCTCATTGAAGCTGAAAGTTTCGAGTCTTCTTGAAGAAGCTGTTTGTTATTACTTAAGGATTTCGAAACTCTTCATGAGACATTTTTTGAACATTTATGAAATTGCTGGATTTCTTTTGGTGAGACAAGGGTTTGGTATTGCTGAAGAATTGGAAATTCTTCTATGTACTTTACTTTGAGTTGGCTTTGTGCCTGCGAATTGTGTCAAGAATTCAGATTTTAATATAGTTTGTGGAGGATTCGCATTGTAAGAAGGTTGGCGCCATTGAAGGAGAAGTTATAAATCCGCTACGATTTTTGCTATGTTTGGGAGTTGCAAACGACACTCCTCTTAGAGTTGCGACCAGTCTCTATGCATTGTGGGACAGAGTTTGAAGCAGTCTCTTTCCTCCTTCATCAGCCGCGGCCAGTATTGGTGGAGTTAAAGACAAACATGTTCCTTAAAATAAATTAATGTTTGGTTTCAAAATCACATTGTATGGTTTCAATTGTGATTCAATAATGATATTCAGTGGTTTGGTGTGAATTCAGTTTGTTACAAGAGTAGATTAATTGGTTTCGATTTGTCATTTATTTATTCTGAAAATACCAAAAAAAGACATATATATGCAAAATACAAAAAAATACATTTCCAGAGACAAGAAAAAAACATTTGCAGTTGAATTATAGTGTTCTAGCCAGTCAGTCTCTTTACATTGTCATACCCGGTACCAGCCCTTCCTCCTTTCACGACCATCTCCAACCCATGCGACAACTAATTTCTGCAGCGATAGGATCTTTGGGGGCAACTATCTCTGTTTGTGGCCTTTGTTTTGCTTCGACAACCCTTTTTGTGGTATCTACAACAAATTTCAGCCTCTTTCTCTGTTCGTTGACCTGTCTCTCCTCATCACGGGATCCTGCAAAATTTTTGACTTCTTTCGTCTACCATTTTCAACCATTATTGTGTCCGTCTTTGGCAAAAAGAAGGTTTATTTCTGTCACCTAGGGTTTCTATGAACCCTCAGTATTTATTTTGCGGCCAGGACTTCAATTTTCCGCCATTTTTTTCTTAGTATTTGGACACCCTCCAGACAATTGACTAGGGTTTCTTCTAAACCCTCAATTTTTTTTGTCTGATTCTAAATTTGATTGCAGATTCTTGGTGGGGTTTTCAAGAGGTTTTTTAGGTTTCTCTCCAAGTTTTTTGGTTCTTCCTAAATTTTTTCCTTGGGATTTGTGCCCGAATATTAGTTGTTGAGTCTCGAAATTAGTGCTTGTTTTCTACGTTCATCTGGTTCCACATGTGGATTTTTCTGTTTTACTCTTCTTTTGCCTCGATATTCATGCCGCCATTCAGTCAACCACATTTAACCTCTGTATTTTGTAATGGCATTTCTAACGAATATTATGCTTCAGGGGAGTCATAAATTCAACGACATAAGCTACAATACTTGGAAGCAGCGTATGATGACAATCTTTGAATACAGATGTCATGAAAAAATTGTTTTGGGCAAGACTACTCGTCTCGAAGATGAAGGCAAGGAGCAAGATAAATTTGATGAGCAAAATCGAGAAGCTGTTGTGCTCATCAAACTTTCGGTCACTAATGACCAGCTACCGCAGGTTCCTTCTGGCAAATCAACTGCTGAAATTTGGATGCATCTCAAAGGTTTGCATAAAACCTGTGATAAGAGTTGTGCATTCTTAAAGAACATGGTTTTCACAATCATGATGGATGAACAGGTGTCCCTGTAGGATCATCTCAATAAAATCAAGGACATTCGAGATCAGTTGGAAGCCATTGGATGTAAAATGAAAGACGAAGATATGATGGTAATCACCCGAAAGAGTCTACCGTCTTTCTATGATCACTTTGTTGACTTAACATTGGTTCCACTCATTCTGATGTGTCATTTTCCGATCTCTGCATAATCCTTTTATAGAAAGATCGCTAGAAACAACAATTCGGCAGTGGTACACGTTCATCTTCAAACACAAGCTTTTTCAACTAATTCCTTTAATAAGGATCCAGGCAACTCTCTATATTCTCAGTCTTTTCACTAGCATCGCTCTGCTCAGTCATCAGACGACCCGAAGAAAAAAAATATTCAGAAAAAAATATTCAGTGCAACTACTGCCATAAGTTTGGTCATACAAAGTTGGAGTGCTGTAAACGCTTAGTTGCTCAAGCCTAGCAATTTGGTTCACAGCCTAAAGCACATGTAGCGGAGCACACTAAACAGAGTGAGTCTGCCTTTACACCTTCATGGCTAAAAGACCTGCAGATCATGTGAAATCTTCTTCCTAGTATATTGATTTAGGTGCCTCACGCCCCTTCACTCATCACCAAGGTTGGTTCACAGATTTTCAGCCATTCTCAGATTCAGTTATTTTTGGTGGCGGGGAAGAGTACACTGTTGCTGGAAAGGGCAATATACAGATTCAGTCTAGAGGGAGGAAACTGATTTTCCTTGATGTGTACTATGTTCCAGGAATGAAACTCAACCTTCTCTCAGTCAGTCAAATTCTGAGCCATTCTTGTTGGCTAGATGTGACCTTCAGTTCACATCAATGCACTATCATTGATCGGGAAACTCAGTCTACTATTGCCATGGGTCTTGAGGATCATGGGATATTCAGACTTGTTGACTCTGGTGATTCTCAGGAGCTTTCTATGGCAGCCCAATACTCCTCTATTAGTACACTCTAGCATCAGTGGTATGGATACTAAATGTGCACTATCTTTCTCAACTTGCACGGGAAGATCTTGTCATTGGATTGTCGGAGATTCAGACCCAGAACCTTGGAGTTTGTGGAGCATGTCAGGCTAGGAAGCAACATCGCACTCCTTTTTCAGATGACAACTCCTGATGAGCTTCTAAGGTATTACAACTGGTTCATGTTGATATCTGTGGACCTATGGCTACTATTATTGGGTCTAGGTATTTTTTACTTTTTGTTGATGATTTCAGTCTTAAAATGTGGGTGTATTTCCTTCATTAGAAATCAGAGGTTTTTGTTTTGTTTCAAAAGTTCAGAGCATTTGTAGAAAAAGAATCTGGTCAACATATTGTTACTCTTAGAACTGGCAATGGAGGAGAATTGTAATATCCCTTACCAGTTCTGACCCAAAATTTCAGTTTTGAATCTTTCACATTTCGTCAAATAGTTTGTATGCAAGGTCCGTTCACTAATTTTTTTGATGTTTATAGGTCTGTTTTAATTGTTTGTTGATAAATTGTCAATGCCAACATAATGCAGGAAATTAAAAATTCAAATATAGAAATATCTTCCTCAAATGCAATATCAATTGAACTAGAAAACAGGGTTCAACTTCAAAGCAACACCATATTTTAAATAATGGACTTAAATTTAAATTATCAATACAGTCATCGCACAGTTCTAGATTTATATGCAGAAATGCCAAAGTTTGTCTAATCTCTTTGCATCCAAAGATAAGATTAACAGTGTCTGACTTAATACAGTTATCTCAGACCCGAAGGATTGCAAGTCTCAACTGGCATGCTGAGCATCAAAACAACATCATAATCCTAAAAAGTTAATTGTATCAATTGCAGTACTCAACTCTCAAGCAAGGACGAACTCTCAATAGCAGCAAACGATGATTCCCCTGTCAAAGACCATCTTGAACAACAAGAGAGTAATATCCACTTGATGTAGGAAGCCACACAAGAGGTAATGGGCATGTATCGGTGAAGTGCTAATAACTTGGTTACCAACAAATGCGCAAATACAAGTCCATATTGAAGTGCTAATTCTTAGGAACTCATGGCACAGGGATGTCCGCAATAATGATGCAAGGAGTCACAAATAACCACCATGCTATACCAGTATCAAAGCGCCGCTTCCTATTGCTCACACCAGGGTTGAAGGTAGCACAAAATATAGTGAATGTTGTCCAGTATGTGACCCGCTTCAAAAATTCTGGAAAATCATAATTAAAGGAAGTCGAGTGCTCAAGAGGAAATAGTCGCACCAACGTAGGGATAGTTTTTGCAACCATAATGTTACCTACTAAACATGAGAAAGATAATAGCCATGACTTCATTCTGTAATGTCCCTGAAATAATTAAATAACTCAATTTAATTTAATTATTTGAGTGGCCCTCAAATTAATAATATCTTACGGGCCCGTTTTTATTTATTAGTTATAGAATAATAGGTCATGTCGACCCTTTTGTAACCCTTTGGGAAACTTCCCAGAGCCCCTTATATGGTCGAGTTGGCATTGTTGTAGGTATGTTGGATTTTATGTTTTCTTTGTATTTGCAAATTCCAGTTGGAGTTAAGCACTGTTGCAGTTTCAGAGGTGGGAGATCCTCCCTATTTTGTATTTGCAATTTCGGTGGGAGTAACTCCTCACCCTATTCTGCCTGTTGGTCAAAATCTGTGAAGTTTCCACTTGAAGGCAAATCTGTAATAATTGAGGATATTCAATATTAATCTCTTGGTGTCAAATTCATTCGAAGAGAAAAGTGTATTGTGTTTTGAAGAATATTGATTCAATCTGGTGAAATCCATATTTGTTATCTGACCTTGGATGTAATTGTCTGGCTACCACCAATACTGTGATTAGTATCTGACATAGCTGATTGTATGGTAGAGCTGAGAACTGAATGTGTACGGAGGAATAAGTATTGCATGGGAGAAAGAGCCTTAGCTATACGAGAAAAGTATTTGGCATCACCGTCTGCGGGGGTTGACCGTACGCGTCTTGTTGTACGAAGAAGCTGAGCATCACTGTACGAGTCTTTGTCGTACGGAGTACGCAAGGCAATGTGCAGGTGGGTGACTGTACGGTGGTAGTGTCGTACGGGTGGGCTCTATCCGTACGGTGGAAATTACCGTATGTAGTGGCTGCGTATCGTACAGAGGTTGTACATGTGTGTTATATTTGTGTTGAGCCGCCACCTGGAAGTGTGAACAAGGGAGTTGTACGGAGTCGTGTCTCGCAGGGACATTACTGTATGGAGTCGTGTCCCTTAGTGACATTACACATTCAAATATTTCTCTGAAATCTTTGCTGGTTGAAGGATTTCGACGACATTAACTATTTCAGCTCTCACAAATGTCTTTCCAAAATAAATTTTATTCCCTTAAGTTTTTCCCCAAAGATTGCAAGATATAGTAGGCAACCTTTATATTATTATCTGCGAACCTTTGAGTGCATGCGGCCAATGATAATGCAGTTTTGGTTTAATATTTCTCAGACACTATAGTCTCCTGATGCTCAATAGTTTAGAAAGCAAATATTTATTTGCCTAATTTTAACACTATAGAGATATAAAGATTGGGTCCCACCTTTATGTGCTCTCACAATAGTTGCTGTCCAATGTTCATAGAAAGATAACCTTTGCCGATAAGTATTAGTTCTCAACAATATAACATAAGCGTGTGGCTAAAATAATAAACCACGGTTTGGAAATGATTGCCAATCTTTTAAAAACAATCTTGGCTTAACCAAGGAACTCACGCCAACAAGACAATATTATCCACGATTATATGCTCAAATAAATCACTAAAGCTACTATTCACTTTCAAATTTCTCCTCCCGACAACCTTCTAAAAACTTATATTGAGATAGGGAAATATGTTTGAATCACCGGACATTAGAATATTGAAATACTAAGGTTAAATATTAAAGGAGTCGTAGACATGTCAAATTGCACCCGCACAAAATAAATTAATCCCTATTTATCAAATCAGATACAGAGATAAATACAGTCTGAAAATATTTTCTTCAAATTTTCATCTCCAGGAGAAGACTTCGCAAATTTGCAATGAAGCTCAATAGTGAAACTTGGAATAGCTCCACCTCTCAACAGAAAATTTGGGTTTCCGTCGAAATCTCTAACTTCAAAGGGTTTTCGTCCTCAGAAGTTTATATCCTTCAAGAAAGAATTGAATCCAATGTCAATTTTCATAAAACATCTGAATATAACTGAATAATCCTTTCCATAAAATTTTATGGCAATCTCCAAGAAACTCTTGGCTTTTCCAGCTTGTCTTTTTGCCTTCCATTTCATTGTCTTTTAATTTAAAATAAAGTGACTTTTATTTTATAATTTTGGTTGGCAAAACAAGTCACTTTAATTGCTTAAATAATTAAATTAAGTGTAATTATATATTGTCGATTAATTATTTAATTAATTCCAAATTTCCCATAAAGGGGACATTACAAGCATTTTGTTCCTTTGCCTTCTACCATTTCTGTGAACAACATGGCATCAAGCGCCAACTAACAACACCCTATACCCCTTAGCGAAACAGTGTCATTGAGCGTAGAAACCACACCATCCCCGAAATGGCCCGGTCTATGCTTGAACGCAAGAGTGTTCCAAAGAAATTTTTGGTTGAAGCAGTCAACACTGTCGTCTATCTTCTCAATCGCTCTCCTGCAGTGGCTATTAAGAAGCAGACTCCAGAAGAGGCTTGGTCAGACCATAAGCCCAGAATCAATCATCTCAAAGTTTTTGGCTCCACTGCTTTTGTTTGGATCCATGATGCTAAACGCACCAAGTTAGATGCCAAGAGCCAGAAACTCATGCTAACCGGCTACAGTGATAATCACAAAGCTTGTCGACTAGTTGACATCAAGACTAATTGTCTCATCTTCAGTCGTTATGTGGTCTTTGATGAGGAACGAGGGCCATTTCCGCTCTCTTCTCTCATTATGGATTCAGAGGATCAGTCTCTCAAGGCTCAAGACTTGGGTATTTGTCTTCCATTAAGTCCACCTGATGGGAGGGCTCCAACTGTTCCTGTTCCTGCCTCTCCACGCATTTCTTCTCCTACAGGATCACCCAGACATGTAGCTACACCACTTGATTTTCCTCAAGATTCATCAGATCTTCTCTTTGATGACGGTGATCTTCTTGCACCTCCTACTTTTGATGTTGGCACTTCTACTCTCTGACCTAAATGGTGGGCTAAGATGATTGGCGATCTTCATGATGATCTCATCGAGGGTAGAATTGCTTGGAAGAAGAGCAAACCTTCTGATTCTATAAATTTTGCTCTCATGGCCAACATTCATAGTGTGTATGAGCCTCAAACATACATAGAGGTGAAAGGGATACCTGAGTGGGAAGAAGCTATGAAGACTGGGCATCATAGTCTATTGAAAAATAACAATTGGGTTTTGTCAGATCTTCCTTCAGGAAAGAAACCCATTGCATGTAAATGGGTCTACAAAGTCAAATTCAAGGCTGATGGTACTTTAGATAAGTACAAGGCTCGTCTTGTTTCCAAAGCCTTCTCTCAGCGTGAAGGAATTGATTATGAGGAGACCTTTGCTTCGATAGCAAAATCGAGCACCATCAGATTAGTCCTAGCCATGGTAGCTTAGTGTGGTTGGAAGGTCCATCAAATGGATGTCAAGAGTGCCTTCCTGAATGGTGAGTTATAGGAAGAGGTTTACATGACGTAACCTCCTAGGTTCAAGGTTCCTAGTAAAGAACACTAGCTACTCAAATTGGTGAAAGCACTCTATGACCTCAAATAGGCTCCGTGGACATGGTACATGAAAATTAATGAGTACCTCACGGATCAGGGTTTCCAGAGGAGTTCTAACTCAAATATGTATGTCAAGACTACTGACAGTGACATCATCCTCCTGGTTATTTATGTTGATGATCTGATCATCACTGGCAGTTCGACATCTTTGATCTAGTAAATCAAACAAAATTTATGCTAGTCTTTTGACATGACTGACCTTGGGCTTCTGCACTACTGTCTAGGTGTCAAGGTCTGGTAGTAGTCTCATGGCATCTTCATTTCTTAGTCTAAGTATGTAAGGGCCCTGCTAGACAATTTCAGAATGTAGGACTGCTAACCTATGTCTACACCTATGGAGTTTGGCCTGAAGTTATCCGCCAAATCAAGTTCTCCAGTTGAGAATGAATCCGCATTCAGGGAACTAGTGGGCAACTTAATCCATCTCACCACCACTAGACCTGATTTGAGCTTTTCAGTGAGTTACATATCACGCTTCATGACAACTCATACTTCAGAACATTGGGCTCTAGGAAAGCGCATCCTGCGCTATGTCAAGGGTACTTCCGGCTTTGGTATCCTCTATGGGCGTACCAAAGATCTCAACCTCATCGGATACACAGATTCGGATTGGGGAGGCTCTGTTGATGACAAAAAGTCCACTTCTGTGTATTTCTTCAGTTTGGGCACAAGTGCTATCACTTGGACCAGTAAGAAGCAGCATGCCGTATCTCTTTCTTCAACAGAAGCTGAATATCGAGGAACAATAAAAGAAGCTTGTGAGGCGGTTTGGCTTCGAAGGATGCTTTATGATATCCAGATGTCTTAGACAGGCCCTTCACCCCTCTTCTGCGACAATAACGGGGTGCTCAAACTTGCCAAAAATCCAGTCATCCATGAGAATACCAAGCATATTGATCTTCATTGTCATTTCATTTGCCAGCTGGTTGAAGATGGATCCATAGATTTGCTGTATGTTCCTACAGCGAACCAAATTGTCGATATTTTCACCAAGTCCCTACTTCTAGAGAAGTTTGTTAAGTTCAGTGGGCTCCTTGGTGTCGTAGACAAATTGACCATTAAGGGAGGATATTAGAAGAATATCTCCTTAATATCCTGTTTATTATTATTTTAATGGTCAATATTGTAAATCTTGTAAATATTAGAATGTTTCTAATATTGCAGTTATTCTTTCGTTATTAGAATGTTTCTAATAACGATTGTTTCGTAATAAAAACATCATCTTTGTAAACTATAAATGAGCGTCTTGCTCATTCATTAATTTATCCAATATTTTACCTATTACCTGTGTAATAAAAACCCATAAAAGTTCTACAATATCATTATTTAATCCAATATTCAACCAAAATCTCTTGTACAAGCTCTACAATCTCTTTCTCTATTAACAATGTGATTGCATGAGTAGCAATAACCATAAAAGAAACTTTTGAGCCTCATCAAATGTTGTTTTCTTGTTGTGAAGGATTTTCTGAACTTGTTCTCGTTAACTTTTGGAATGTTGATCTTTTTTGGATACTGATTCTTCTTCTTGCTGCTTTCACTTTTGATGGGGCTTTTGAGGACTTAAACATAGCTCTTTGGTTTTTCTTTATTTGACTTCTTTGGTGCATTTTTGGAGTCTTCTTTATTGACCATTTGATTTTCTTTATGACCAAGTCATGTCTCTGAATGGAAGCAATGCTGAAGAGCAGGCATAATTTTTGGAAAACAATTCATGGAGGGTACAACAGAAAAACCTCCGATTATTATGGCATGTCCTCATTTTATGCCATGCTTGTAAAATGCATTGCAAAAGATCTCAAATCGTGTTAAAAAACTTAATGTTTGCATTTTTCATTTTTATGGGTTTTTAACTTTTTTTGCAAACAATGCTGCAAAAAAACTGGCAACGAGTTATTGGATGAGTTACTCATCTCTAGTTTTGGTGTGTGAGTTCTTGTGATTTCAGCGAGTAATTGGTGCTTTTTTCATAAGTAGTTGCCTTTACTATTATTAAATCATAGTAAACTCACAGCATTGTTTGCAAAAACCCTATAAATATGAAAAATGCAAACATTAAGATTATTTATAACAATAAGATTATTTATTTTCTTTAAGTTGTTGCCTTTGCTATTATTAAATCATATTGTACCTTTAACTTTTTGAAAGCATAGCACTCCATGGGCATAAAATGTAGTATTGACCATAGGAAAGAGAAGCAAATGATTTCTGAACAATGCATTAACATGTACTAGGCTTCTGTACTTAACTTGATATCTGAACAATGCATTAACTATGTACTTCTGTACATAGTTATTACCTATAATATGAACGATTTCAGCTCTCTAAAAGTATAACAGGAGGTTGGCTGGTTTTATTCAAAGAAGGGTGGAACAAGCCACCAATTGAGTACTTTGAAGGTTGGGAATCATGATGAGTGCAAATAGAAGATTGTGATATAAATTTCTCTGCTGCTGCATTCAAACTGCAATAAGGACAAGTTTAATTCTCATTTCTAACACAAGTGTCCCTTTTTTCCAATGAATTTTCATGACTAGTTATGCTTAACAAATGAAGTACATGTCTTCTATTCTAATTGGTCAAACTGGTCACTCTTTTGAGTCTCTATATTATCTTTTGTGCAGGTGACAAAGTGGATGCTGAGCAAGGGTCAAGGCAAAACCAATGGAAACTACTACTTATTATTGGATGCTCTTGCTCAAGAGAAACGAATAGAAGAAGCTGAGGAACTTTGGAATCAAATCTTTAAAAGACATCTAGAATATGTTCCTAGGATGTTTTTCACTCGCGTCATCACCATGTACGAGCAAAACAACATGCCTGATAAGTTGATTGAGGTATTTCATCTTTCTGTTCTTTATCTCTGTTAATAGTCAATATATTGCATATTTATACTCAAAGGGATCATCGTGATGTGCAGAGAAATTGATGAATACTGTCTTTTGTGGTTGATGGTTTTCTTCAACAATGAAACATTGATTGAAACTTTTGTTATGTTATCACTTCCATTTTGTTTGGAATAAATGATTTATCAACATTTGCAGCTACTTTATAAGTATAAGTCAAATATGTGGCATGCTTTACGATTATAGATTTTTTGGAAAGCATGTATTTATAACACATTGTGACTTGAGAATCCATGCTGAGGTCCTCATCCAACTATGTAGTAATGCCAACATATCTAGTTACCTACTTATCAATGGAGGGACAATGTAATGTCCCATGTCAAGTTGCTATTAAAATATTGATACCATGTTCTTACAACGTCAATTGCGGAAGACTTATTTCTACTCAATACCTTACTCACAATGGTATTCTTGATTATATGCCCAATTAGATGGTCAACTATGCTTGCTGAATCCTTGATTTTTGGATCTGATATGTATTTGGGAAGTAATTGTACTGAATTATTGATATAGAAGACATATCTCAAATATGTGGATATATTTTTCAATATATAGTTTGAAATGTTTATCTTGATAACAAATATGTGGGTCAAATATTTGCTTCCTATATATGTAATTGCTATAAGAATGATGTTTGAATATGTAGTATATAACTCTTATTGATATGTTGATGTGGAGTTTGTTTCTCAATTGTTAACCAACGTAATGATATGGATATCACTATATGAGTAGGACTAGGTACTGATCTCGTAATTGCTTATCAGATTTTATCTTATGAAATGATGATGAGTTTGCCAATGGATCTAATATCTCTGAGTATCTCATGATTCCTAAGA